>VXBO01014593.1:44367-51867 GCA_013400135.1 Rhinoptilus africanus
GGCGCTGCGGGGAGGGGGGGGGAAGGTGTCCCGAGGAGCCTCGCTCACCGCAGCCTCCGTCCCCGTGGGCGGCCTTCGGGGCAACGCTCCCGAAAATCTGGGGGAGAAAAAAAGGGTCCCTCTGGCAGCGGGGGCNCCCCCGGCGGCCTGGCTTTAACGGGGGAAGAGGTTCGGAGGGATGGAGTTAGAAGCCGTTAATGAAACACAAGCCGCCTGAAGGAAACCCTCCCCGAGCACTGCTGGCTGCTAATCCTGCCTCGCTTTTCCGCTGCACGGATCTAAACTCAGTTTAAAAGGAGAATTAGCTAGTATTTCATTGATAAAATCATCAAAATCCGTTTAATTTACCTTTTTCTGAGACCAAAAGGTGACTGGAAATTCTTAAATATTCACATTGACAAGCCAGCTGGCTCTAGTGTACAACTTACATGTTAACAAAAATGCATATCATGTACCAGATGAATCATCACATTCGAACAGGAAAAAGTTCTAAAGACATGAAGTCCAAGAGGTATTCAGACTACAGCGTTAATACTTTACTAAGGATTCATTGTCATATGAAGAAGGGTAAAAGTCCTCAAGAAAAGTATTTCTCACCCCAGCTTTTCAGTGTTAATTCCTCTACAGTGCCCAATTTGCAACTCAAGCAACTGGAGGGGAAGAGCAAAGTGATTACTTCTTGTTTAAAAAGGCAAGCAACTTCTCCCCCACTGATATTAAAGAAAATCCCATAACACAAAATACCTGAATATTGGAATTGTAAAAAAAAAAGAAAAGAAAGAAAAAAAAATTCACATGAACATAAAATTGGTTATTCCTGTTGGGCTTTTGAAGGCATAATTTGAAGGCAGCCAAACAGATTTATCTTTCATAAATAATAATGTGAGGAGATAAAACTCTACTGGGTGAAAATATCAGGCTGAATTCTGTTTCCCCAAACTCCCGTTGAGGTTAAGGATCATTGCAGGTGCATAAGGGAAGCCAAATCATGTGCAAGGCAAAAGCAATTTTTTTTCTTTTTTTTACAATCAAGTTATAAACCCCATATAACATATGGAGGCTTGCTTGCTAGTGGACATCTTAACACAGGTATAGCAGCGTAAGCATGCCACAAACATACAATCTCATAGAATAAAATTAATATCAAATATAAAGCATTTGAACCAAATCAAGCCTCAAATGTGATAAATTATTTCCTTCAAAGGAAACTTACATAGGCTCAACAAGGTCTTTGCTAGCAGCATTTTCTTTTTATAAAGAAATTAAAAATGCCAAAATATCTACGATTTTATGAGGAGGAGTTGAATAGTTAAGGAGAAATTTCCCACTATTAGGGGTATGAAAAATATACTAGCAATTAATATGCAATACATATATGTATACCCATACTTACAAATATAAACACACATACAGCCTGGACAGTTCATGTTAACCAAGGGAAAGGCTAAATAATACAAAGTGATTACTAAATACAGGTACACTTTAAAAACACAGAGACAGCGAATTTTATCTGTTGCAAAAATGTATTTGATTACTCGAGTAAAATTACAGTATCTCTGCTGTTAGTAAGTATTAAATGTTAAAGAAACTGGACCTCTTTTCCTTTCAACTTTCCGAGAAAGTGCATGTAACAGTCCAAGGTTCCCCTTGCCCCCCCCCAGTACCTAATACAAAATAAACAAACACTATACTTGTTCCCTTGGTCAAGGAGTAGGGCTTGGTCTTGTAAGGAACATATGTACATTTTAATGAAAGTGATGTCTTATTGTATATACAGGAGCATCTACAGTTGTCCACGGAAGTTGTTCAAGATGCCATACTTAGCAGCATTGTGAAAGTCCAGCACATTTTCTATAATGAATATACCTACAAGGCAAAATGTTACGTCTCAGTTTCAACTACCAAAACAACACTTCAGTATCTTCTCTAATAATCTGCGTGCTTATTACTGTACAGAAACGTATTAACATTTAAGACGACTCAAGTAAAAAGCACAATACAAATAACAGTTCAAAACGGAAAATGTTAAACCTACAAAAATTAAAGCAGTTTTAATTTTATAATAAAAATCAAAAACTGAGCTGTGTAAAGGACCCACACTGTTCAGTCTATATTCTTTCAGTCCTTTTCTTAATTCTGTTTGGAAAAATTAAACAATGTGTTTGCTGATAAAATTTCCAGCAGGATCAAAGTGTACATTTATATACAGACTTTTATTAGAGATCTAATGCATCACTGAGGCATCGCATCAATACCAGAGTTCATGTTAAACTGGGTATAGAAAATAAGTTAATGCCAGAATAAGATCACCTAGCAGAACAGACTTGCAACTGCCATAAATGTTACAGCAAGTTTACAGCACTCTAGTCGATTAGTATTTAGTTCAAAATACAGAAGACCAAAGTTAATGCTTGCATTTGTTTGCAAAGCAAGGTTATATCACTAATAAATAAGCTCTCTTAGAAGTCTAGAAGTAGCACATGGTACAAAAGAAAGTCTCTGTAATGTTGCAACCTGCAGCTTGACAGAAGCAACCCTAGGTTGCACTATTTGCAGGAATGTTATTTATGGAGTATTTTTTCTAATTTGTTACAATTTCTTTGTTATCTTCCACGAAACGAGTAAAACGGAAGTTTGTCCCATTTTCATTGCTTGCCATTTTCTCCAGACCAGCTAGAGGTGCATTGGGTTCTGAATTCTGGAGCTTCTCCAGGCTTCCTGTCAAGCCGCTGATGGGAGAGCTGCCACCGTTGCCCAGGCCCCCCGGCGCCGGAGGGATGCCACCATTCTGGATGACAGAGATCTCGTTGGTCTTCATGGCCAAGCCATTGGAGAGTGCTGCTGCATACTGGTTCCAGAAGCTGGAGGGGTCTCCATTCCCCGACCGCGCAGCCAAATCCTTCTGAAACATTTCTGGGAACTTTACAGGATTGCCTCCTAGAAACGTCATGGGGCCATCTACGGAAAGTCGTCTGCCTCGTCTTGCAGGTGTACTGTTCCACATGTGAGTGCCCATGTGAACCTGAAAAGAAAGAAAGGAAGAAACAAACAAACAAAAAATAGGGGTTGGCAGGGATTCCAAACTTATTTTGATCACAGAGAAGGCAGCAGTCCATGAACATGTCCAGTCTTGTTACATAATGATCCCCACTAAAGGTAGCGGATGCAGGGCTCTATTTCCCATCTGGAATAATAAATAAACTTCTTCTGGATTAGCCCTTCACCATTACCCAGAATACCTTGTTTTCCTGCTGAACAATGCATTGCTTGTTACTCTTTTTTTTATTACATGTATTTAGTTTATAATGACTTCACGTTATTCCGTCAATTGCAGATAGCTGCTTTCAGGGCTAGAATTGCTATGTCCACTTTCATTGCAATGGTAAGTATTGTATTTGACACCCTTTACCCTATAAATGTCCTTTTCAGACAGGCAGAAAGTATCCTTTACTGATTGCTCATTGGAGAGCCTCGTGTATAGACAGAATGGCCTGAAAGTAATTATTCATTTCGCATTACGGGCAGCAACCTCTAGAGAAATACTCTGTCAACAGAAAAATGTACACAGTAAAGTGCTCAACTGGTGTGCTAAAACTTAAGTATATTTGCTTTTTCAAACACATATCAGTAGGAAATGTTAGTTATATAATCAATTAAAGTAATGCCCATTAGTTCCAGAATTATGTTAATAGTTTTTTTAAACACTCATCATCTTGCATGATAGTTATGAAAAACAGCACATTCAAGAGCCTTTCACTTCTTAAAGAGGTGTGTGAGTTACAAAACGCATTTCTCTGCTAATTAATACTCCTTACCATCATTTGTCTGTTCCGTTTCACACTCTACATAGACAGTCTTTGCTGGTAGATGAATTTTAATTAAGCATCAAAAACAGCTCATGCTTCGGACCAGCTGCCAACAAGAGGCACTCAACAAGAGGCCATCTAGGTCTACCAGAGCTGACTAAACGCATCATTTGTCACGCCACAGACACCCAAAGGTACCACTTCTTGCAACATTAACAGATGTAAAAAAATCAAAAAAACCCAGCAATGAGAAAATGAAACCTAGAAGAGCAAGAGGAAAAAGTACCTTCAGATTGCCTTTTGTTGTGAATGCTCTTCCACATATAGTGCAGGCAAAAGGTTTCTCACCAGTGTGTGTCCTTTCGTGGATCTGCAGAGCACTGGAGGAAGAAAATGTTTTCCCACACGTGTTGCAGTAGTGCTGTTTGGGGGTTCTTCTGGGGAGAGCAGGGAGCAGGACAGGGGACGTGGCAGAGGAGGACAGTGGCCCCGAAGCAACTAGACCAGAGGGTGCTTCTTTGCTATCCTGAGGAGAGCTGTGCACAAAGCCGTTAACCTCAGTCTTTATGAGCGATGACAATGAGTTAGCAGGCATAGCCGAAGAGTTCTGATTAGGGCCGATACTGGAATTGGGCTCAAAAAGTTGTGATGGTAGATCTCGCATTTGATGTGTCAACATATGCTGCTTCAAATTACCCTTTGTGGAAAAGCCACGATTGCAAACTGTGCAAATAAATGGTCTCTCTTTGGTATGACTTCTGTAATGAATGTCCAAGGCACTCTGACAAGCAAATGTTTTGCCACAAATGTCACATGCGGTGTTTTTAAATTTACCTCTGTCTCTGAAAGGAAAGAGCACACTCAGAGACTCTTCTTTAATCATTTTATCAGTGTTACTAGACGTCAAGTCCAAAGCACCACTGTTAGCAGAGGATGGAGACAAACCGTTGGCAAACTCACTTGATAAAGCTCTTACTGGTTTCTCTTCGATACTTGGTGACTTGTGGTAATCATTAGTGCTGTTGGATGGGGACAAGGCCTGCATGGAAGAGGTAGACTCTGAGACAGCAGGGCTTCCAGCACTTTGGCTTTCCATATCACCACCGACAGATGACGAATCGTTAGTCAAAACGTCCCCTTCCACTGACCCATTCTCAACCGACTTTAAGCTTGCCTGAAGTTGCTCTGCAAGTCCTGCATTGATCATCTTCATCTGATTTTCCAAGGCAGCAATACTTGACATTTCCAGGGGCAGAGGGGAAGAAGACAAGCTGTCTTGTGACGCATCTGCAGATTTAGGTGTATCTGGCACACTGCTGTCAGGACAGTCTTCCATGTTCTCATCTGAGAAGTTGTCTATATCATCAAAATTCTTATCATCAAAAGATCCCGTATCTGATTCCATTGACTCAGGATAGCTTTCTGTGACTGGGGTGTTGGGGATCTGCCCTCCCATGTGCATTCGGATATGCTGCTGTAGCACAACGGCATTGGTGAATTTTTTCTGGCAGATCGGGCACGAATGTTGTACTCTCAGCGGGGGCATGGCACGGTGGACACTGTAATGAGTCTTTAAGTTGCCTTTAGTAGTGAAAGCGCGACCACAGATTTTACATTTAAATGGCCTCTCACCGGTATGTGTGCGATAATGCATTTTCAGTGCACTCTGGCAACTGAGAACTCGGTGGCAAATGATACACTCGTTAGGATCGGTTGCCTTTTTGTCAATGTTTTCTACCAGTTGCTGCAATTTTGATGTTTCAGATGCTGGCGTTGAATCCAATAGTCCTCCAAATGGAAACTTTGCCTTAAATTGCTCTGACATTAGAGGCATCAGTGGATTTGTAAAAGTGGCGACGCCGCTGGAGCCTGAGTCTGCGGCCGGTGAGCTCACAGAGCTGCTCATGTTCGTGACGGCGCTTGTGTTCTGAGGGTTTTCTTCCATTTTGCCATTTGAGGTAGGCAAAGCACCAGCCTCTACCTCGTCAGAAAGTCCATTGGAAATTTTTGATGTGGGATCAGCTGTTCCCGAGTCACTCTTGACAGAGCAGGGAGGGCTAGTGGAAGGATGGCTGATGGGAATCGGCTGAGGCTCCTCAGTTTTGATGAATGGGGTCAAGCTTGGAATCGTTGGTGGGAGCGGCAGGCCAACAGAAGTTGTCAGGGTGGAGAGGACTGGCTTGCTGTCCAGCCAGCTCGTGACAGGTTTCTCTGGGGGTATAGACATCCCGTAAGGAATTCCCGTGCTTGTAGGAATATTGTCCAAATGCTCTGGCACCGGGTACGGATTCATTTGAATATGAGGGTATTTTTCTTTATGCCGCTGAAAGTGGACTTTTAAGTTTCCCTTTGTGGAGAACCTGTTTCCACATATGTTGCATTTAAATGGCCTCTCGCCAGTGTGAGAACGCAAATGAATCTGCAAGGCACTGTCACTCCCAAACACTTTAGCACAGAACCTGCATTTATGCTTAAAGAATGCCTCATCTGAATTACTTTTTGCTTCAAAAGCAGTTACATTTGGTGGCTTGCTTTTTCTTTGCTGTGCCAAGGCAGTCAAGGAGTTTAAATCCTCTGCAGGTGTTCCAATATTGGACAAGGGACTGGAGAAAACAGAGTTACTAGGGGTGGGCTGAGGTAGAAGTGGATTAGATGCAGGACTTAATAAACTGCTTATTGCAAAAGCTGGTGAAGATGATGCTGATACTGGTGGGTTGCTGAGCTGTGAGCCACCAATACTTGAAGCCACTTTTTCTGAGGACGGTGTTGTAACTGCTGCTGCCAATATGTTAATATTTGGAGAAGAGCCACTACTGGATGGAATTAGAGTGTTGCCAGGGTTGCTCTGAGGTAGCTGTATAGGGGGTAGCTGTTTCACACCACTGATGCTGGCAGACTGACTAGCAAGGCTTTGTGCTAATCCAGCTGCTGCAGCCAGCTGCTGGGATAAATGGGAACTTAATGTGGACAAGGGGTTGGCAGATGTTCGTAAAGTACCTTGAGAAGGACTAGAAGATGTTGGCATGTCTGTATTTTGGGAAGCCAACAATAATATTTGGTGACGAATTTGTTCAATCAGTTGCAACTGATGGATCTGCTGCTGCTGTAATGCCAACAGTTGCTCCATCAGGGCAGGGACAGCGAGCTTACTGTTTGACGCACCGTTACATCTTGCTTCCTGTGAGAACTGTGCTACTGCCACTTTAGTACTCTGAAGGTTTTCGATTATTACATTACTATTTATCACTGAAAAGTTGCCTAATGTTGTCAGATCCCCTATGTGAGGTAGAGAGGTTGTTACAGCTGAGGTACCCATTGTGGAGCTGTTACTGCTTGTAATACTATTGTTGACGCTCTTGGAACTGCTACTGCTATTGTTAATGCTGGAAGCCTCCACATCCATGGATTCTTCCCTGTCAAGTTTGTTATGCTCTGAAAGGTCACTGCAGTCTACTTGATCTGTGTTATTAACTGTGTCATTCATCTGTTCATCAGGATTATCAGAAGGGGAACTAGGAGGGAAGGTTTCAGAAGGAGAAGCTGGATTTTCATTCACAATTAAAACTAATTGATTTTTAGTACAATTCTTCTTGTGTTGCAGGAGATCTGATAATTCAAAGAACTCAGCACAGCACCTGCCACAGACATGGGCGTCCTTGTTCTTAGTGGTTCGATTTGCTTGACCCTTTTCTGT
>VXBO01014593.1:56867-58967 GCA_013400135.1 Rhinoptilus africanus
AAAGCAAAAAGGCCTAATTGTGTAACAAACTAAAAGCAGCCTAACTAAGCAATTATTTCCCTTAAGCACCTCCGTCTTTCAGATCTCACTAAAGAAAGCGATCATAATTTCTCTCATTTCGTGGGCCCAGTAACAATTACGTGGATGACCATAATACTGCAGCAGGAATTTACCAAAATCCATTATTGATGTGAAAAAGCACTGGTTCTGACAAACCTTTATATGGAAGGGCAGCGAATATTTTTCTCTTCCTCAAAGTCTAGCTGACTTATTTCTCCGATATAACTTTTGCTTTGGAAAATTACGTTCCGAGAATATTCTCTTACGATTGGGAACGCAATTCCAACCAACTAAAATAAAAATTCTAAAACGTCATGAAAGTGGCTGGAGTTATTAACAAAAGGAAATAATCCCCCAATCTCCTGCACACTTCCTACCAGTAATTAGTTACTTGTTGAATATAATTTACGCTGCAAGTAATTTCTGCTATTAATCTGAAAGCTGTTCCAGTTAATCCAATACGAACTTTATCAAACGTGCACATGCACAGCATTTTACAAGGGTAAACTTACTTATCCATTTATTGGACTAAAAATACATTTTAAGTGGAAAGTCTTCCTGGTAAAAGCGAACTGCACGAGCTTTGAACTTTTTTTTTAAAAAGAGAGAACAGTTAAAAAAAAAAATTACATAGTGTTGCAGTCTGAGGAACTTTTTTCCTATCGATCTTTAGATCTGAAAGCCTAGCAGAAAGTTTTCACAATCCAGAATTCAAATCAGATGCAAGAAATTTTCCCGGGGCCACTCTATTCATTGGCTCCAAACCCTGCCCAGCAGAACCCTACTGCAAGTGCCTGAAGGAGCAGCGATGCTACGGTTCGCCTCTGCGCTGATGAACTACCAAACCTGAACTCAGGGGGTGAAAGGAGAAGAAAGGAGCGCTTGGCATTTCAAGGTTGTTTTTGCTCTGCAATTTCAAGGCATGTAATGCAAACTCGCCCCCGCCGCAGCTCACCCACACTGTCTTGCTCTAGCGGGAGGCTGCTGCCAGGGCTGGGGACCCCGGAAAGGCGGAGGGTAGCCCTATGCTAATATTATTGCAGCGTTCTGAATCCTGAAACACCATTACAAAACACACCCTCCAGGCAACTTACTCCAAACTTATCGTCTAACCGTGTAAACCAGCCATAACCTAAAACCATTACTGGAGAAGGGCGGGGGAGGCTCCTTCAGATTTTAGAGTAAAACACACTGCTTTTCCTGGGAAACCGGGCAGTATTTTTAAAAAGTAATAAACTTCGTTATTTACTTATTTAACTTACGATAGCCACGCAAACGAAACAAAAGCTTCACTTCCACGCCATCATTTCAGGCAACATCCAACTTACTTCAAGTACATCCTTTAGCAACAGGCAGGAAAGCTGCTCAGTTAACATTCCTTTCTCACACTCCCACTGTCTTTCATTTGAAAACGATGTGCAAAATCAGATCAAAAGACTAAAACCAGAAGAAAACGGCTACTTCTAAAAAAGATACTCGGAGGTGTTTTGATCTGTTCCATCTACTAAAAACAAAACAAAAGAAGATAGCGAACGTCAGAAGATGCAATCATACAAAGTGAAGATGTGAAAAACCCCTCTCTGCTTTCCCAGCAGGAAAATTTCCATCTCAGCTTTCCCTTTCTCTGCTCACTTTTAAGAAGTTCCAAATTCTTTCATAGGAGGCCGATGAAAGGCAAATAAAACCCTAACGTCTTCCCCAACTCCTGTTCCAAATTTCAAGAGGAAGTAGAAATAACATCGGAAGAAAAATAGATACTTTTACCGAGATGAGAAAAGGGATTACGCTGACCAAACAGCAAAACTCGAGTGCATTCAAAGCGCACAAAACTCGGCTAAAAAACAGAAGTCGCCTCCCAGGAGCCAAGTGACTTTTAAGAAATGCTTCGGCAGAGGCAGGCGAGGCGATCGCCTAGATGTTTGCTGGCCCGCGAGGAGGGAGTCGCGGGGATTTGGGGAGCCGGGTAAGCGCTCGCGGAGGCAGGACAACATCCCGCGAACTTTCCGACCTGATTTATCGCTCGGAGCCCGGGTCCCTCTC
>VXBO01014593.1:60817-209169 GCA_013400135.1 Rhinoptilus africanus
GCTGCGCGGCGCGGAGGGGCGGCCGCGGGGGTTCCGCCGGGCGGGGCCGAGCCGAGCCGGTCCGGCGGCCGGTGGTGGCCCCGCGCTGCCCGGGGTCGCCGTCGGTGCCGGGTCCCGAACACTAACAGCGGCGGGACCCTGCGGCCACCGCGCTCCGGCCCGGTACCTCCTGCATCAAACTTTCACGCCCGGGTGTTACTTGCAGAGGCGGAGCCTCCTTCCAACAAAATTCACGCTCTCGAAATAAACAGTCTAGTTGCAAAGGGGCTGCAGGCGATGCTATTTTTAATGTCCCGTGTACCCCGTGATCCGCGCCCGCGGAGGGAGCCCGTTCCCCGCGCTCGCTGCTCCCCGCGCCCCACTCGCGGCCGTGCGGGAAAAGTTACTCGGCAAAAGCGGCGGAGCGGGGCACAGCGGGAGCGCAGGCGGCTTCTGCCCCGCCACCCTGAGCCATCCAGTGCTCTCTCCTCCCACTCCCCCCGCTGGAATATTTACCCCGCTATGGAAGCTACTCCTTTTTCCCGTATTAATATTAACAAACTCTCTGTAAAAGCAAGAGGCTGATCAGATACAACTCATTTCAATTTCAAATGAGCCGGTAAAACCTAGAGAGCGAGCGAGAAGAGAAGGGAGAGAGGGAGAAACCTTCCCATTCGAGGAACCGGCTCGCTCGCGTTTTCTTCTCGTTATTAAACGAAAGAGACTGTAAAACGTTTAGCGAGAAGGGTGAAAAAAACCCAAGAGCCGCAAAAACCAACCAACCAAACGCATACGAACCGAAAAAGCCTCCCAGGTGCCACTCCAGTATTTAGTCAGCGGTGCGAAGTGGTCACTGACGCTGCTTTTCATTTCTGCACAGGGCGAGCCCCCTCCCTCCCCGCAGCATTTGGTACAGTAGATTTTGAGAAAAAGACAAACGAAGCTATCAGCGGGGATGATGTTGAAGAATGAAGATAATAATGTTGCTATAGGTGGTACTTCACATGACATTATTTTTCACTGAATATTTAAAGAGATGTTTCGGCAGAGATGGATACACTCAGCGCAGGCTGTCGCCCTCCTTACCCTGAGACAGTGGGAAAGAAACCGAACCTGAACGTATAGAAACGCACACGGTACTTATAGCTACCCACACGCAGATGCACACAAAATACCCACGCGGATCTATTTACACATCTGCGTCTGCATTTCTAACTGTATCCATCACTCCATTAGCTTCTCACGCTTTCTAATCTAGCCGCTCTCCCAAAATTATTCGCGTTTACAATTTCATTATACATTTGTCGATTAAGCTTAAGACAAATTTCCCCAGATGCGCAGTACCTTTGCTTCGTGGCTGGAAAAAGGCGGCCGTGGACTGGTAATTAAAGAGCAACAACAGCAACAACAAGAAGAAAAACAGCGGCTTAAAGAAAAATAAATTAATCTGGAGAAATTAAGTTTTATAACTTTTTTTTTTCGTTTCTCTTCTCCTTCGCTAGCGTATAAAGCGGCGCCTGGTATTTCATCTAGGACCGCTTGATTATTTATTGTTTGTTTTCCTCTCCTTCGCTGGGGGCCGGGAGGGGTGGGGAAAGGGTGGGGGCAGAGCAGCATTGCCAGGGCTAGAGAAAAATCGGTCTTTATTGTTGTTGATAGCAATACATCAATTAAACGTCATTGTCTCTAACAGAAGTTGTGAGAGTTCACAAGCGTAAATACCCTGATCTTGGGTTTTCCCTCTCGAAGCTCCCAATGACAGTGACAGATATTTTTCCCTCCCCGCCACACCTTGGAGATTTTTTTTATTCCCCTCCCGCCTCCCGCCCCGGATTATTCTTTTTAATGGAGGTGGGAGGCTTTCTAATGTGCTTCGATGCAAATCAGCCTGGCTGGAAGACGCCCGTGGTGGGGATCGATCTCCAGTTCATTGAGATGAGCACTGAAGGGAGATGGTAAACAGGGGATAATTTGCAGTTCATTCTGCTGAGAGACGATTTCAATGAGATGCAACACACTGGACCGGATTATTGTTATTAAGGTTTGCCATCAGACACAACACCCTTAACGCGCAGGGGTTAAAAGCTACACAACCTCCACATAGTTATAATACACCGTTAATAACGATCGGGGAGGGGGGGAAATCCAATTGATTTCATTTTTTCTGCCATTTTTCCCCTCCGGAGCAGCGGCTCTGCCGGCGGAGGCAGCCCCGGGGTCAGCCCGACCCGCGGCACCGCCGGGGCTCCGCGCCGCCTCGGCGCAGGCACTGGAGCCCTGGCAAGAGCACGCTCTCTCTGTAACCCAACCAGTCACCTTTCCACACGGCAAAAATACCCGCTTTTCGGTCAGCAGGGCAGCTGGGGTTTTTTTTTCCTCCCTCTCTTCCTCTTAAGTCTTCTATGTTCTCCTTTTGCTTTTTTTTTTTTTTAAACTAAAAAAGATACACTGCACCAGAGTTTGAAACGTCGCTACAGCTGACCTCTCAAGCAAGCCGTTTCTCAGCTAACACAGGTCACATATATTTTAGAAACGCGTGTAATTAGGGGCTTCCAGATGCTGCAGTCAGCTGGGAACTTGGCTTTGTGCTCCGATGTATAATAAACTTTTGAGACAGTCCTGGGGCGCAGCTACCCAGGGGCAGCGAGCACCAGCCATCCCGAATGGCTTTATCATCAATAGCCTATTCAATATGGACCTTGCAAGTCCTGTGACTGTGTGGGTTTAGGTATGACTACTTCTGTGGACAGGCTGTCGGCACCCCCTCCAGCCCCGCTTTGCTCTCTTTAAAAAAAAAAAAAAAAAAAAAAAAAAATTCTAAAAACAATTCCCCTTAAAAAAAAAAAAAAGGAGGGGGGTACCAGAATTGAATCCTTCTCCATTATTACTGACAACTAATAATTGATCATTGCTCAAATCCACAAGCTTTTAGCCGCACAATTGAATCGTAAACCATACGGGTTGAGCCAAAGGAAAAAGGAAAAAAGAAATAGAGGGAAAGAGCCTCTCCCTCTCTCTCTCCCCCATATCCCGGAGAATCGCAGTGATGGGGAACTCCCCCGTCCCCGAGATGAAAATGAACATGACTAATGCCATAACCGGCCAAGGTGGGATTATTTAATTCAATTCTTCCTTTACACATTTGCTGCCTTTTGTTTGACCTGATGGCTGGCAAATTTTTACACCTAGCTGTCCCTTTTGAGTTTATTGATGAAGGTGCTTCTGAAATGATTATCAAGAGATTTACAGCCATCACTACCCACCTACGGGAAAAGTAGTAAAATCAATCCCTCAATCAATCAGACCCCTCTGTGCATATCTTTTTAATCTGCTCTTTTAGCTGTTTTATTACAATGTGAGCATTAAATATGTTTGTTTCAAATTTAACACGAATGCCTCCAAAGGACTCTGTCAATTTAGACATAAATCATGAAGTAAACAATCTGGATGGAAAATACTCTTTCTCGGGCAGGAGAGTTAAAAATCAAGGAATAAATAAATAAATAAATAAAAAAGCAATATCCCACATGAGTGTATAGGCAACTATTCTGTACGTACAGCCCACAATGCAGAAAAAAACCGTACAGAAAGATAAATACGCAGCACTGCAAAATACTTCCATACACTTTTACATGACTACACAGAGGACCTAGAGAGTGCTAGTAATTACAAATACTCTCACATCATAAATACTATCATTATTTCCTCTATTTGATATCTTTTTTTTGTCTTATTTCCCACGTTAAAAAAAATTGTTTTAATTATAAAATGCCATATGCTTGAGAAAATATCTTAATTTCAATATTATTATTGATCCCAAGGTATCACTTTATCCTTTCTATACTTTTTTCCAGGTTAAATAAATAAATTAGAGGGTATTTCAGGTAGGCTGCTCCGATCAGGCATCTTTCCCACTGATGTGTTACACAGTGGTCATCATATATGGACAGAATGAGTCTATTAGTTCTATAGAGAAGCAAGAATTTTATTTGATGCTACAGGGGAAGTTTTCTCTGCAAGCCACATGCCTTTACATCCCAGTTTATTTATTTAATTTTTTTTAATATCCTTGTGTATCACAGCCATATAAAGTCACTGTGTGCTTCCCCCAGAAAACCAGAAGTTTAGAAATGAAGTAACACAGATTTCTCCAGCCTTAGATATAAGATTTTTAAAACCATTCTGGGCTGCACAGACATCTTCCAAAGACATATTGTGATGTCTCTCATCACAGAAATAACTTTGGGTAGAACAAAAGAGACACTGAAATATGTACATGTCAAAAGAAGAGTAATGAAAAAATACATCTGATATCGGATGATGAGATATAACTAGCTATCAGTCAAGACTTCCTCCAAACATCTTGCTTTAAGAAAAGTGCCTTTATACAGTAGGTGAACTTTACAGTCATGATTGCGGTGCAGCCGGCTATCTATTCACGCGAGTCTTAGTGTAAATTTTTTTAAAAATTTCACAGCTATCATTTCTTTATCAAAGTACTATTTAAAATAGTATAAAATATGGAGGGGGGAGCCATTTAAAAGCATATGAGGGAGTAGGACTGAGGGACGTATTTTCCAGGATATTTAAGGAAAAAAATTATGTTCTTTAAAAAGTGCTCCCTTAGGATTTACTTACCTTTGAAGCAAAACCACACAGAAATTCTGTAGTCTGTCAAAATACAAATACGAGGCCAAAATTTCACATGGCAATTTCCTCTTAAATAGAACCTACAGATGATTTTCAATAAGGTAGTCATCTAACAAAGTAAGACCTGTTGCCATCACAAAAAGATTTTCACTGTCAAATCAGATTTACAGAGTGTGCATTATTATTTACATTTTAAGGTTTCATTTTAATCTGGAGAATATGCAGCAATTATGGGATAAACATGTCTCAAACCTCAGAGGAAAAGTTTTATGTAGAGTCCCAGGTTTCTTGACTGATAAAATGAACCCGACAACCCCTCTCATTTTCATGACATATTTTTGATTCAAACACAGTGGAAATATTTGTGAGCACACACATTTTGTTTCCATAATATTGAGGTGCCCTGATTAATGCGTGGTGTTTACAACGTGAAAATTGTCATACTCTTTGCATCAACACGAGAAGCTGGCCTGGCAGCCACTGGTTGCCATAAAGTAAATGTCTCATGAATAATGTTCTGCCTTCCGTGCCTGAGCTAAGTACAGTCCTCTCGATCCACGTTTTTAGCCCCAGTTTGGGTCAGCCTGTTAACAGAATTGGTCTGCAATGTCACTGTGGGAAACGTACCCCTCAGAGCATAAATACGTTTGCTCACAGCCTCGCACACGTGTTATCTAGGTCTTTCAGGGAGCCCTTTTCCTCCTGGAGCCATCTCATCTCCCAGCCACATTTTTGCAGTTTGCTTTTCTTCCCACTAGGGATCATGTCATGTTCAGATGGCAACAACAGCCATCACCTACCTCAAAAAGTGAAACTCCAGGAGTTTCTGATCTATTAGAATAATTCTGCATCAGGAAAGAGGAGGAAGAGTTGAGCCCTGAGCTGCCAGCCAACTCTTACTGAACTATCAGCAGATACTGCATCAGTGACCCAGGGAGAGCCCGGAAAACTACTGCTCCACAAACCTCAGATCATACAGTTGTCACCTAGAAAATGAAACTCACAATTTCCTTTCCTTCCCTAGGAAAAGCTAGAGCCACAAGATTCAAACAGACTTAAAAAAGACCCTTCCTCACAAATCCAAAAGCCAGATTTGGGGTTAGAAAAATTCTTTCCATCCTTTACATGCATTATATGGTGAGCTTGTACGTTCATCCTGGCTGTACAAACTATTTATTGAATCTCAGAGTTACTTATTGTGTGTTTTGGTCCTTCTTAGCAGAACTTCAAACTCCAACTCCAATGGAGTGTCCAGGATTGCACAACACGTTTATTTGCATGGAGTAAGTGGCTTTCTGCTGCCGAGCCGGCTCTCCCCAGGACTGAAGGCAATCACCAAGCTCATCTGAGTTCGCTCCTAGCCACTGACACCCTGAATTTAAAGCATGAGTAAGTTTTAGATCATGCTGCAGGCATTTGGTACAAAAATCATACATGCAACGACAAATGTAGCCCCAGTCTGTACTGGTTCAGCAATTCAACCGTCATTACGTCACGTACATACTGCAACAGGCAAAGCAAGAGGGGGAGAATCATACTTGAACACAACAGGAAAACTTACATCAAACACTGGTGCTCATTCTACACCCATTTGGAAAGCTCAAGGATACGTCATATACTCACTTCTGAGGCCATGAAAAGCCACTTTTCTTGTCCTCAGAAGTTGGCAATGCAAGTGCCCAATCCCAAACGCGTTATCGGTGAGATTCTTCCTTATGCAGGAAGCCGAGCACTGACAAGGCGGCACGGGCAGCCTTCCAGCCTAGAACTGCACATGAGCAGATTTCCAGCAGGGGCTAACTGTGGTGATCGAATTCGTAGTTTCTGCCCACCGTCTGTCACTGCCCCGCGCCTGGAAGTCACAGTCCCACCAGCCGAACTGGGGCGATGGGCGGGTGGGCTCTCCCAGCCCATGTTGGGCTGGCGTTAGCAAAAATGTTTGCGTGATATTCTCCGCCAGCAAGGGATGGAAATCTCCTGCATGGGGCAACAGTGCGTGGTACAGTAACTTCTTAAGCTGTTCCAGCTGTTTGCAAATAAAGTATGTGTCTAAGCCCCCAGTCTATACAAACCGATTTCTGAGAGGAGCTGGGTTTGTGGGAGTGTGCCAGATCAGGCCCATTACTAACTTCAGACGAGTGTAAACAACCCTTACACAGAAAAAAACCCTAGAGAAGGCACCACTGACAATGATTAGCATGTAAATAAGATACCTCTTAGTAAGATGTCTTTTGCTAATAGGTTCGGTTGACAGTTGCATACCTTTGCACTCCCATACATTTTAGGGCTTGAAGGCACTTGCTCTCTTTAAAGTTTACTCAACCTGGCTTCTTCTGCAGTTGAAGCGGCTTCCATTTTTGTGCTGCACCAAAGCAGAAGCAAAGCTCTAACATGCAAGAATTAGTCTCATGAAAACATAGAGCCAAATGCATTGTAAATGTACTGAATTAAGTGGAATTAAACAAAGGATAAATATGGTTCATTCCCTCCTCCCCCTTCAGCACTGTCCTCTCTGACGCTGTACATGTAATCTCACGACACAATAACACTGCTGCGTGGACTCTGTTCAAGCAGTATCATTCACTTACTCTTTGTGTCACTCCTAGAATTTTCTAATAGCAGAATTCACGTTCAGCCAGTGCTGCTCTCCGAGGGCCGCCAAACCTGCTGCTCCTTTGCCCCACCAGTAATGGATTGCACTGGAGTAGGACAAGACCTGCCCATGTTCAGCGATGGGAGTCACGCCGAGCAGAAGCAATTAGGTAAACTCAGCACAAAGGTAAAAAGTGAGACGGTCGTAAGCCTTATGGGGGAGAGAGAGGTACATCTACAGCGAGGGCCAGTACTGCCACCACCAGCCACGCAGAGCCTGCAGCTGCCTAGGGCTGCAGAATGTTTAGTAACACTTCCCTGAGCTAGTGGCTGTGCCTTGTGAGGGGCCTACGTTTAATGTTTTGCCTACAGCAACAAAATCCTGTGGCTGGTGCTGGATGCCATATCCAGAGAAGCCTGCAGGAATTGCTTGCTGGTGACTGGGAAAGCACTCATTGCTTCTCTAAGCAAAACTATGAGGTTTAGGACTTCAGCTCCCTAAACCACCTGTTCAGATCTGCTAATCACAGGTAATCTTGGCTTTTCAAAGGGATTACTCAAAGACAATAGAAATACTAAATAACCAAAGACAAAAACTGTTACTGGTAATTGTCATCCATTTCTTGGGATAGCACGCAATTATTTTTGCAATAATTGTAACCAGTAACCCACTACAGAAAGTTCTTATGGGACCGACTCTCCTTCCAGAAATGAACCGTAGAATATGATTTGCATTTCTTATTATTCTACTTCCTTATTGTCATTCTCATAAAATCAATCAAAGTGATAACTGGAATACCTAGAAACAGCCAGAATTTAATCTGAAAGAATTATACACAAGTATATCAGCACTGGAAGTATATCTGCCTAAAGGAGCTATGTGTCACTACAGAGAGTGTGATGCTCTATGCTTGAAGCATTGGCATATATCTACAAGATTATACTAATTTCATTGTAGAAAGGTGACATTATGGAATACTGTTTGGAAACACGCATGTTATAAAACTAAAAATAAATATATGCTAAAAATTTGAAATTAATTGAAAATACTTTCATTTTGTGACAAACCATATTGTAGATGTTTACATTGTATTCAGTACATATTAGCCACAAATCCTAATCTAACCCCAGAATTCACTTGGCCCAAGACTTTGGGAAAATCCAGGTGTCAGCCCAAATTTTGTACCCCTTTGACTACTAATTCCAGTCCCCATTTCTGTAGGTAAATCCTCAGCGGTGGGGCCACGTGGCCAAGGAGCAGGGCCAAAACTGCCTTGGAGGCACGTGGACTCAGTGCTCCAATGGTCCTGTTTGCCTGTGGATCCTATGATTTCAGGATGTCCAGGAGGTTCGCGTGTGAATCTTGTCATCATCTTAGAAGAATACAAAGGAAATTCTGCAAAGTTTCCCTTAAAGCATTTTTTTCAAACCACATGGATGTTACTGGATAGGGATTTAGGCTACCCCAATAGAAAACAGCTGCACTTTTCAATACAGAGCACACAAATTTATCAAGTGACTCAAGTGCAACATATTCAAGGTTCCTTGAAAATGAAAGGCTGGATGAGATGATGTTTCAAGGTCCCTTCCCACCTGGGCTGTTCTATAATTCTATGACAGGATAACATGATTTTACACCGGACTGTATTATTTGTGTATTTACTGCTTTATTATATCTTTCAAAATCAAATACTCAATATCATTTCGACTTTATTGTGGAAAGAATGAAACTGCTTGACTGACACACAATGGTGAACTAACTGCATTAGAAGCTCTGGCTCTTTTATTTTTCTTTCACTCAGAAAAGGGCAAAAAATCTGGATTTGTTCTGTACAAAATTGCAATACTGCAGGCTAAAACTTTCCCTCTCAATCTAAAAACTTTCCTTCTCAATTTAAATTCATTTTAAATTGTTATGCTTTACAAACTTCCAAATGGGATTCTAATTGTTGACAGACATTTTACATTACATGTGTCTATCACTTTGATTTAATATGCATTTTCAATGAAATTTAAAAAAGGCCTCTAAGGTGGCAATTTAACAGCAAGACATGCTGTGAATTTTAGATATAAAAAATATCTAGTTTTCAAGGGTTTTTTTCTACACGTGAAAATGGCCCTCCAGAAAAAAAAAAATAAAAAATCAGAGAACGTCTGTATGGCTGAATTATCAGAAGCTAAATCTCTCCAAGAATATTACCTACTGTTTTAGTCAATCACAGTCATCAGAGGCAAACCAGATTTTACATTTATGCAGCATTTCAGTAGTGTAATTCAAAAAGTATTAACCATGAAAGAAATAAAATGTATTTGGAAATCCTATGTCTGGTTTATTACATCTCATGACCTGATTTAATTTTCTTCTACAGAAAACCCGCATTGAAATGTCTGTAAGTAATAGGTACTCCTTGTCAACTTCGATAAGAGACATTTGAAAGGAATTCCAAATGTATTCTGATAGATAAGAGCAAAGCTAGCTTTTCTGTGTCCCTGTAAGAGTGGAAGCCAGACCTAGGAGAGCACACAAGCTGCAGAAGAGACCTGTTCAATATCAAGTCTACTTTTGAAATCATCAGAACTGTAGTTAATATATTGGCCTTAATCTATAGGAATCGAGAGCACAGTGGGAACAACTCTGCATCTTTAACTTAGAATTTGTTAAACTAAATATTAGCTACTTTTAAATACTTGCATTTTCTTCATAACTTTAATACAAACATCTTGGCTTTGGCAGATTTTATATAAATAGCTTTAGATCATCTTGGTTTAGCGGTCCTGCAGGGTGTCCCAAAAACTACACTTGATGGCAAGAATAAACAATCATTAAACTTCAAAGGCTGCCAAAAAGTCCAGTTATTTTGATTTAGGGGAATCATTTAAATTAATCCCTATGTTTGCGTAGAAAATATGTAATGTAATCCATTCTCTCTCTCCAGCTTCAAGTCACTTACCATTGCATTGGAAAAAAAAAAAATTGCTTTACTAATGTTTCCTGTCTTGAAAAACTGGGGAAAAAATGAAGACTTCATATCTTTTTAAAGAATTCTGGAGAAACCGATATTATAATACACAACTGTGTACTTATATCTCCACATAACTGCTGTTAAAACTAACACACACAACAGAGCTCTTCAGTGGGAGCAGTAAAACCAGATTTTATGTGTGTGTATATATATNGTGCTGTTGTGCTACAGAAAACTCATGGTCACCTTTGTGATGTATCTTCTTTTTTGCTAAGCCCCTTTTAAAATTGGGGAGAAACTTTAATAGGATGAAGACTTGTTTTTTAATTTAATTTTTACTTTAAAATTAACCGCTCTTCAGCTGAAAGAAGTATGTAGAGCATACTCTGTCAGAGGCACCGAGGAAAAAAAAGAAGGAATGAGAACCTCAGCTATTGTAAATCACTGTAATGCCACTGAAGCCAATAGGACTACGTCAATTTAGACTAGCTGAGGTTGTGGCCTAATATTTGTACTGAAATGTTGAGGCTATAGCCATATTCCTGAGCTGTATAAATATTTGTTGAAAGCTGACTGTTAGGGTGCGGGGGGTGGATTGCTCATCAGCACAGAGTTAGAAGCCTTGTCTTTTCACCTTTCTTAAAGAAACCTTCCATTTTGGGGGGTGAGAATTTTGCCTGAGTAAAGCGTACAGATAGATCCTTCTTATTTTGTGCAGGGATTATACTGTGTACAGTAAAACAGTCCTTTTCATCTGGACTTTTGAACTTGCCCCCCTCTGACTGTCCTACACTGATTCACGCAACGTACTGTACATGAATGACCAGTAATGTTTACAAAATGAATTAGTTTGACTCCAACTCTCCAGCCAGAAAGTAATCAAAGTGAAGAGCCAAGCTATTTCTGAAATTCCAGCTTCTCTAGTTAGAAACTGCATGCTCTGTCTCACTAATCAGTGTATTAATGTAAAATGTCCATGTTCTATACTGGAGGACAATTAGTAACAGCAGTGATTCTGAGCAGTATACACACATTAACTATTCCACCCCCCTACTGCTCTTGTGTAGTGGGCAAGTCTGATGGCAGCGTATGGTACAGAGACAAAAAAAAGTGAAAATATCTATCAGTAAGTGATTAACCTACAAGTTGTAGTGTTGGTTTTTCTTTTCCCTAAATTAAATTCCAGTTAATGTTTTATTTCACTTCTTCCAAAGCCAATACATGTATTCATAGACATATATTCAGGAGTCATCTTATGCAAATATTTTTAGTAGGGGTATTCATAGCTGGTGTCCCTAAAGTCCTGGAAGCTCTGGTTTATTTTCTCATCAACCGCCCTAATTTAAGCATTCAGCAACATCAGAAGCATCCTCAGAATAATCTCATCCTATAAAACCCATCAGCCATTGTTAGATTCAACATTAAAATTATTATGAAAGACAACAACGTTATTTAAGCATTTTCTTTGGGATAGTCTGAAACTCAAAATTGGTCACTGAAATTTCCCTCAGAAAACCAGCCTCCTAATCTGAAAAGCACCACTTCATGTAATGCTGGAGATGTCTCAGAACCAAACTGTTTGCTGCTGTAAACAGTTAGGGCTCTACAGAGGGAGTGTATGAAATAAGGCTCTGTTGATTTTCCAGCAGAGCACCTGAACCGCTTCCCCCACCCTAGTCAGTTAAAGCAAAATTAAAAGAAAAATAAACCCTGATTAGCATGTAAGCTCTTCATTTGATGCAAGTCGGCTCAACTCAGGATACCTGACTGAAGCAGAGTTATAATGGGACTTACCACCAAGAAGATCTTGGCTGGGGTATTTTAATGGTGATTCCATGTGGGTGGGTGAGAACCTGATTCTTCATCCTTATTCAGGCTGGAAACAGGGAATGCGCTACAGAACTATAGATCACTTGAGAAATTGATTTTTTGCAGGGAGGGAGGCTGAAGAGGCTCAGTTCTTCCAAAATTAGCAACAGCTCGTGTGGTGTATAGCTCGGGTCAAATGACAAGTGACCAGGATGCTGCCCACCACCTCCCCATCTATACCACAGCTGCACCCAGCCCCTGCTAGCTTTTATTTCCAGAATAAACTTGCAAATCCAGAGGACTGGTAAAAATGAGTAACAGCTGAATAAAAGAGCTTGGCAGGATATCTTTAACATTACCTAAAAATCAGAGGTTAATAAACAGTTAAATTTAGCTGTAGCTTCTCTTAAGTAGTTTAAACATAAGTCAATATTTTTGTCTTTTGTTGTCTAAAGGTTTTCTACAGGAGCACAGAAAATTTCATCAATGATCTTTCTACACTTTATAGCATTATGCCTTTGTACTGTTATCCATCTGTACCCTTATCTAATGTGTTATCAGCTGTATGAAAATAACTACCCATCCCTTCACCCCACAGCAAGTACCAATAGGAAGAATGACAGTGGCTAGTTTGCACTCTTGAAATGGTTTATTTGTTGCAATCCTGCGCACAAGATGTTTATCAGTAAGCACCAGACAGCCATGCAGAAGAAGGAGCCTTAATTCTGTCTCAGACAGCCTCTTATTGCTATTGATAGTTAGCATCAGTGTCCAGTCTGAGAAATGGAAGTGCTGCAGGCAACTTCAGTCAAGACACCCTATTGATCTACTGCTTCCTTTGCCTCCCTGAAGCTAGAGAAGAAAAATAAAAAGGGGAGGAAAAGGCTGCTGTACGAGGGGCAATGCAGCAGTCTATGACTTACCATCACTCAAAAGGGGTGTGTATGTGCATGGATATTCCTGATATTCAGTGCCTCAGACAACTGTAAATCACATGCACAGCCGTGATAAATATAAATGTCAATGTGTTGGAAATGTCCTTTATATAAGAGGTGTCACTAGAACTACATTTTTAGCATGAAACATTTTTGCTGCTTTTTATTTTTCATTGACTTATTGTGCTTCTGTTATATCCTGTCTAACACAATCAATCTAAAGCATAATATCTGAGAGTCCTATTCATAAATAATACATATTTGGGTCATTTTCATTTGTATTCTACAATGAAGATTTACAAGCCAGAAACAAAACAAGAAACAATGTGTGGAATGCTCTTATTCAGTGGATAAGAATATATTACTGTGATCAATTAATCTGCTTTTCTCTGCATTAGGTGGACATCTTTATGGTACATCCATAAGGGTTTATAACTTAGAAGAGACAGAATCAGCTCTAAGGCTCTAGCATAAAATGCCTGTACTCAGAAAAGAGAAACTTTTCCAAAGTTTTTTTTTCCAATGGGAAATGTGTTAATTTTGGCAAACTCAACCACAGCAATACCCCATCTATCAACATAGTATGTCGCTCTGCCCTATATCCTACCTCTCATGGTAAATGAAACAAAACATTGACTACATTATACCACAGATAAAAGTCAAAATAATATTTCTGGGGATTTCTATATTGCCATTGATACAAAGATAGTCACATTCTACTATAAACTGTTAAAATTTCTACAGGAAAAAAAAAAAATCTACAGGACAGCAAACTGACACACAGAGAGGTCCCAACTCAATTTTTTTGGCCAGAAGTTAGTAGGCAAAATTAAGTAAAAAAAATTAAATCTGTGTGCATATAAATTGCAGGAGCAAACCATAACAAGAAAGGTGAAAGAAAGACTTAAACCAGTATTTGTATACCAATATCTCATGTAAGAAACTACAGTCACCCATGCAGTCACCAGTAGAGCTGCGATTCTGGTGGTGGGCCACGTCAGAGGAGCAGCAGTAATGGCCCAGATACTTATAAATTTTACCTGCACAGAAGGAGGAAAAGTTAGGGCTTGATAAGTGAAAAATCAGTCAGTGTTACTTTAGGAAGGCAAGTCAGAATGTGCAAGACCTTTGCAGGCAATAGAAACTGGTGAGAAAAAGTCGAGGTGAATGGTGGGGGTGAGGACAAGGCTGGCCACTGTGGCGAGAGATGCAGGCTGTGCCGCGCTCAGTGCTCTGGACTGTGGTCCTCAAAGTGGGTTATTGTATTCGTTTTTCAACCCTGGAAATTTGCTACAAGCGCATCTCAGATAAAAAGTGAAATGAGTTTTGCAACTCTGGCAAAAAAAGAGCAATTTTACATTTCATAGGCCTTTTAAAACCCTTTTCAATAGAAAATAAAAATAACAGTAAGGGGAAAAAAAAGGCTACATTTCCATTCCCGTTTTTATAGTTTGACGTTGCAGATGTTTCTGGGTCAGAGGTGAACATGTCTTTAGGTGTCAAAAGATGCAATAACCTGAGTCAAAAATGGCCCAGTCCCCAGAACCGTGACTGTGTGCCAGAATATCCCCACCTCAGAAGCTTGCTGGCAGCAGTGTGCTCCAGGTGTCTTACACTACACAGACCTGGTAGTCATTTTAATATTTTCCATGCTCAAGTAAACGGACTTGATGTGTGTTCATCAAATGTGGGAAAATCCCACAGAATTGTGTGCCATCTGTTTATAGGTAAAAGGTCTGCTTTGCTGACAATTTAGTGCAAAATCAGAAAACAGAATGAAAGCAAGCATGCTTTTGTTTTGTTCTGTTTTGATTTTATAAATCTGAGGCTTAACGTCATATTAAAAAAAACTAACAAAGTTCAAAGGTTCATTCTGTTTGGATAGCATTGTCCTTTTCAGATGTACGAATATTACCTGAGCCCCACAGAGCTCTTAAATCTGCACCGCGTGGCTGCAGCCTGCAAGCTAGTGAAACCCTGAGCACAGGCAGGATTCGGCAGGACGTGGGGAGGGTGCAAGGGCCACCTCTCGATGTCTGCACTGGTGCTCCGGACCTCTGGTTGGTCTCAAGTGAGAGACTCCAACTGAAACAAAAACTAAAAGGCTCATTTAGAAAAAGCATTGCCTTATTTTATTTAACACCCAATACTGCATTTGCTTTTTTGTTAGAATTAAAGCCAAGTTTAATGCAATTGATATGGTAATCACCAGTCAAAGTGTCCATCTTTATTGTTTTGTTCCGTTTTAAACAAGACTGTTGGACAAAAGGCAGTTATGTCTGAGGTCTTGGAGGCAGCTATGTTATTAAAAGAAAGGTTGTGGTCACAGTAGTCTTCAGCATCAGTTGATAGGCACCAGCCAGTCATCAGAGGAGGAATTTGAGACCTTTCTTGTCCTTACATTGCATGTGGAACACACGTTTATACTTTTCTACAGAGAACTGATAACCAGAACTGGTAAATTTATACCTGAATATGAGTGAGATGTTGTCAGAAGATGATGTCAAAATCCCATCAGGCAGTGAGATCTTGTTTTGGGTGAAAGATGAGTTAGCACAGCTGGCAAAGGAGAAAGACATCAGAAGAAAACAAATTGACAGAGCTAATCAAATCCAGACATATGCAATCTAAAATCTCAAATGGGGTTCAAGGTAAGCTAAAAGGACACTAGAGCATCAAATGCTGTTAAACCATCTGATGCAACCTGAAGAGAAGACTGAACAAAATCTCTGTAGAGACACGTGCCAGATGCTCAGCAAGGTAGGTGAGTGTATCTCCATTGAGATAGACTCTACTGCTTCACATGGGCTTAACCCTGCCTCTAATGGCCTAAAATAGATAATTTAACCTTGCCACCAGCATTGTACGAGGGGATAAAAGTTGAGAAAAAGAGTCTGAAAGTGCCTATGGTCAGTTAATTGGGAAAACGAGTTCCCCACAGTATAATCTACCCCATTTGCCAAAAGAGACAAGTTTTATATGTTTCAATGAGAAAACCGCAACTCCTCCAGTAATGCGGCCGAGACACTTACTTTGAAAATGAGGAATCTTATTTCCAAGGTCAATCTGAGGTTTCCTGGGTTCAGACTAAAATACTTTGTGGGGCCAAAGGAATATTTACTGGGTTCTAGGGAGCAGGGAGTGGATGTGTAGTTTGAATATATTTCAAGTCAGCCTGGGAGGTCTTTTTGTTTTTCTATATTTGTGTCTCCTCAGACAACTTTTTTTTTCCCTGAAAAATTAGAAATGAAGAAAATTATGGTATTTTTTGCCAGTACATTTCAGTTCGGTCATTTCCTGCATTGAACCAGAGAACCTGCATCATTGGCACCCTTTCCAGAATGTATTTCTTCCTGGTGCATCATATGAAACTGTATAGTCAAATTTTGCCCAAGGGCTGCCATTCCTTCTGTGTTAAACTGGAAGGAGTTGCTTTATGTGACCTTTGACAGTGGGAGTGTTGGGAGAATGACATTATATGTTGTAGGGCTAGTGCTAGGCGGAGCCGTGTAGGCAGTCGTAAATTAAACGGCAGCATTTTACAAATGAGCTCTATAATGAGTAGGTGATTGGAAGATGTGCTACTGCACGCTGGAGATTAACATTCAAATAGAGAAACTATCACATAGCCCAGGAATTGCAGTAAAAGGTGAAAAGAAATATTCAATATTATCAATCATATTTAAAAAAAAAAAACAACCAAAAAACTTCTCACAGCTGCCAAAGGAGCTTGGGAGAATTAATGCGTTAGTGTCAAAAAGACTGAGAACAAGAGAAATAGGACTACAGTGATTGCCAGAATCTTACTTGCCTGGAGAGATAACATTGGACATCCAGTTTAACTAGGCAGGTGCCAAGAATCCTCTTGTGGATGCTATGGAGCAGCTTTCAAACGTAAGAATGTACAACAGCTCCCATTCTCTGGCCCTCTCTGTGGATTTGGAGTTGCTCACTAAACCAGGGAAACCTCCAGTGAGGTGTGATGACCTGAAAACAGAGAGGAGCTAAAGAATCAATGTTTTAAGTAAAACAGCAATTATAAAAAGATCTACAGCTCCTTTCATGTAATCAGGTAAATTACCAGGAGCGGCATAAAGCACCTAAATCGTAGAAAGAGTGGAGGAAGGGGGAGTCGGGGGGAAAGAAGGTCCCTTGGGAGATATCTGATAGGATGCTTAGTCTGCATAGAGGGCACAAGGTTAAGTGAAAATGAGATGAAGGAATGATCAGATATAGTCAGATCAGAGACAGTTAAATAAAGGGATGTGCTAACCTAAGACAAATGTGAAGAAGTGTGCCTGTGCTGAGTGTGTTGGTGCAGCCATTTTCCAGCAGTTCAGAACCAGAGAGGGGGAATTCCCGGTTCTAGTCCACATCAGTCCCAGCTGAAGCACTTCCCAGCAAAGAGACAGAAGGGATAAGGACACAGGTTTAAGATTTTTCTCTGCTACTCCAATAGTGTAAAAGGATATTAAAATGCTTCTAATTACATCTCCACTTTTTGCAGATCCCTTTTTGCTACTGGCGTGATACAAATCATCCTTAGTGATGAGAAAGAAAGTCATGCCTGTGCCATCTGTGTTTTTGGACAATGCAAAAGATGCCGTTTAAAGAATATGAGAAGTACTGAAAATTACCTGAAAGTGGCACACTTTGTTGGTTGGCTAATGCTTTCATGGGTCAGGAAGCTCTCGTTAGAATGAGTTTCCATAACAACAAACAACATTTGGTTAAAAGAGGTGCATAGTGTAGCAAATAAATGCCTGGGACACAGTTTAGATAAAACCATCAAAATTTTTGGTAAATCTCTGTTCTTAGCCTACTCAACTAAAATGGCCTGGGCTAACAGGCAGCACCAGAAAGCTCAAGAATTATTTGTACTGGCCAGGTCTGGAAATGACCACAAGAATTTTGTACAAAAGCCTTTGGTGGCTTACAGCCTTTAAATGTTTCTAAGAACAGCCGTAAATTTTTAAACATCATTTAGAGGTCAGTACTTTTTGTGTATCCTCAGGACTTCAACATACTTGACTAGAGCAGGGAATTAGGAAGTTGAAGCTTTAACTCTTCTGCTAGATGCTAATAACTGGGGAATACCCAAACAAGATTTCTGAGAATAAGTTTCGGTGCGCTCAACAATTTTGGTATTACAGCTTTTTGAGAGGAGAAATCATTGTGTCCTCTTCACAAGGAGTTTGATTCGTCATGCAATTCACTAAATCTATCTGAACTTCTTATCCTTAAGACTAACACAGATCCCACATATATTTATGTCGACCCTAAGCTACAATGAAAGAAGTGTGAGTCTGTAAATGAGGAGTTTCAAATGAAAGAGGTGGTTGAAGCATTTTGACCCTATTCAATCAAGGTCAGTTTTCCTCTGAATTATACCTGTTTCCTCGTCTAGCATTTTAGATAGCTTCCAAGTGTCTATCGACAGAGTTTATAAGTGGCGTTCAACAATGCAGAAGAAAGCAAGCTGCTCACAAAACTCCCCCTTTCCCCATGTGATAAAAAGCAGCGTTCCAGAGGAGGAGACAAAAGAGTATTTGGGTCCCAGTCGTATGTGCCTATGGGAAAGGAGTGGCGAAAAGAGGCCAACAGCTCCGGGAAACCGGGAGGGGAGAGAAGAGCACAAATCAGCTTTATGAGCTAGCAAATGATGGATGGCTAAATGCCAATGGGGCGCAATACATACAATTGAGTTTGCATTGTTGCGATTATTAAAGGTTATTTTACTTTTAATTTTTTGTGGGAGGTGTTCTTTCTCCTTCCTTACAGAAACCCTTGATTTTTACTCACTAGATACTTAGATGCACTTGTCATACCCAAAAGGTGATTTCAGTTCTTGGATGCCAGGAAACCCTTCCGCTGATCAAAACACAGCTGCACGGGCTTGCTTGATCTATTAATGGGTGCCACAACTCTGGGGTATGTCTGTCTATACCTGCGAAAATAGATATAATTAATATAACAGATATCATACGTATATGTAAATCCAGATGGTAAAAATGACTTATAGTAAGACAAGGTTTTCTTTTGCCAAACCAAATCAAGATATCTGAATCACTTAATCAAGCACATACAATCTGTACTTGGACTACTGCTGCCTCAGTGACATCAGCATGCTCTTAATTTATTTTATTTTACTTTATGTTGAGCTCATTTTTTAATGAAAGATCTTAAGAAACACAATTTCTTAAACATACTTTAATTAGCTTTTTCCAGGCTGTCGCCTCTCTGTGGCCTTTAAAAAGCTCTTTCCATTATTTCCCACAAGTTGCTTGGACACAAGACGGCAGACCATAGGACTGTATGAATTGCCATGCAGTCGACACTGATCCTAGGTATTAAAACAATGAACAACTTTCTATCTGTTTTATATAAAATGCTTTCAGTGTAAGACAGGGAGCAGAATATTTTCTTATAAATAACCTTTTTATCCATTACAGAAATGGATACCGTCCCCTTTACTAACAAATAACAGAGAGAGGCAATATCTTCAGTGTGCTTTATTATATTAATACATTTTGCATTACAATTTTATCTTCTTCACTTTGACATTTATTTCCCCTTTAATGAGTCAAAACGCCTAGCCAAGAGCTCTTGACTTTAAGCACATTCTTAACATCAGCATATTAACTGTCACTATCAGGCTAATAGGCTTAACTTAGCTGTTTGAGATCTTTGTCAAACAAGACCTAAACCCACTGATTTTAAAAAATTGATGTAAATGGAAACTTTCACTTTAGTGGTACTGGAAAGACAATAATGCTGCTTCATCATCATCATAATATGAACATTCAGTATTATGGTTTTGCTCTCAGATATCGTTATTTGTGATAAGCGCCTCTTCTTGTAATAAAAGATACTGAACAAAAAGTAGTTTAATGGAGATTCTGAAGTCTTGATTTCAAACAGTTACTCCATTACAAACCCTTCATTTCATTTCCTTTTGTATTGTGAGGGCAAAAAATTGTTTGTAGCTTTCACCATGAGCTCAAGCACTACATTTTAGTAGACTGAGCTTAAGTTCATGCAGATGGGTGTAACATCAAGGGCACTTTTTCATAATCCTGGGTAATTCTTATCAAAGTTTCAAAGGACCTCAAATCCCTCTCAGGAATCTAGATGAAACAATTGCAGGTTTTGAATATTTTTGAATTCTGACTTTTAAATCACATTAGCCTGAATCACATTATCAATGCAAGGGAAATCATAAATGGAAATATACCACAGATGTGATTTATTTTTAAGAACAATTTTAGAATCAGATTCCTCATTAATTATCTCTATTTCAATGGAAGGAGATAAAACAATCTACCTGGCATTTAGACAAAAGTCCCATCCTTTTGCTTCCTCTTAATTCAAAACAATTCTGCAGGATTTGGGGTATCTTGAAAACCAATGGTAATAGATTTTCCGTATATACACATCTTTTTTTCTACTAGAAGAGCAGTACATAGAGTAGCTGAAATTCTCTATGTATTTGATCTTTGCTCATAGATGGCTGAAGGGCTATTTCTACCTTTCTCAGAGCTCACTGCTCACAGGAGCATGTCTCGGTTGGTCAGAAGTACCTCTCGATGTCAGGGAAACTGCACTCTTGAAGACTGGGTCCACCAAAGTGTTTCTATATTCAAGCTGTCTTTCAGTGGTTATGGTATTTCTGACTTCTTACTCTCTTCTTGTGAAACTGGGAGATAGTGTGTGTTTGCTTCCTTGTTTGCATGTATGAGGAAGTGAGAGAAAAAGATATAAATTCTTTTAAGAATGCATGCCACATGAGATAATTCCATCTGCCTGCCTGATTTGGCATTTTCAACTCAATTTCTCAGTTTCTCCTGATGCATAATCCAGTTTTCCCCAGTAATATGCACTGTTTAAGTGCTGGACATATGCTACAATAATAACACTTACAAATAATTACTCTAATGGGGTAAACGAATAACGCCAATTAGATGGTGTGATGATGTTGCCATGACAAACTCCAGCTTTATGGAGTTGTTCATTTTTAAGCTTAAAAGCTTTCCGATATCCTTTGTCAGGCAACAATGTGACTTGATCACCTCAATTCATCAATCTCTCTCACCAGATGCATATGGTCATGGACCATGCTCCTACTTAAGTCAAGATTTCAATCAACACCTAGTGCAGAACTAAGTTTTGCCTTAACTGTAAACACTTAGGTATAATAAAGCTGATTTACTCATGAATACTTATGAAATAATTTCATTGCTTATTTCCTGAGGAAACTTTAAAAGAACAGCAGTGTTGGTGTGCACATGTACTTTGTTATACATTGTCAAATCAAGCCCTGGTTCAGAAGAACACTTCAGCCTGCTGTTAACTCCCGGCTTATTAACCCCAGTTACCAAATACAATGGATTTACAGACATGTCTAAACTTAAGCTTAAGTTCCATTCAGAGTAGAAATGCTTTACTGAGCTGAGAGCTAAACGGAGTCATGCTCTTGTTCAACCACAGTGGACAGAGCTTCTTGCTGGTGGAATATGTAGGTGAAAACAGGTCTGTGCAAGATAGTAAAATGTTTGGTGTCCTAATAGTACTTCTGGAATTGAATATCTATGAACCTAATTCTTAATGCATTCACATTAAGCTGTTCCCCCCAGCACTATAATAGGTATTACAGTAATACTGAACAATAGAAATTAATTAGTATGATTTTAAAAAGCTTTACATGCGTTTAAAGTTTAAACCTTATCACACCAGTGACACTAGTAATTCTGAAGGCTCTTTGTGCTTCTCACCGCTCCCCAACCAATTCAATCAACCAATTGACCAATGAATTTTTGCATTTTGTGGGTGATTTTGTTCCTTTCTGCACCACATCTTGACTGTAGAGAGAAAGGAATTCAAGAGTCATGCAGCAAATCATCAGTAAAATTTTCAGGTCTGCTGAAACAAAACCGACAGGTCCACTGAAAAAACAAGTATCAATGTATCTGCATGATATTCTGTCAGAAGGGATGGATGCTCTTCATCCATTCTGGTATAAAAAATGAGACACGTCAGTATGCAATCTAGGCTTACCTCCCGATTTACTGCCACACTTTCCGTTCTGCAGCTGACCTGTGATAACCCCTTGCTTGCAGACAAGGAGAGGAAGCTGGCAGCAGTAACGATCCACAAGTCTTCAGACCTCACCAGAAGTGCTTCCATGGTCAAAGACTTTCAGACAGAGACAGATCAGTACTTTGTTAAATTAGGGACTTAAAACAGGAAAATGACTTGGGAAGCCACAAGTCAAAAGGATGGTGACTTTTATTGTAAAAGTCCTACCTGGTTCACCCAAACACAACCACCAAGTGATCAGAATTTTTTACTGGATATTAAGTCACTGAGATGTTTCTCCATGCACATTTTATGCTTCTTGTAACCCATGAATTGTTTTCTCAAAGAGCACCCTTACCAGCCATTAGCACACTTGGTTAGAGGTGGAGGCCTGGCTGTAAGAAAGCGCTTTCACAGGGTTGTACAGTTGTTCCTCCCGCCTGATGTCTCAGTTACAGGCACTTCAGTGCAGCTGCTGGAGCTTACAACTTTCTCATTTGCTTGGATAGCTTCTTCACTGATGTCTAAGCTATAGTGATATCACTGCTAGAGTATGTCAGTCACTAACATCTTGGAAACAGGAGGAAAAGAGACAGACTTAAAATGCCCAGATGAAATACTAACGCTATGAATATTCTTATCGTCTTTTGGCAAAAGGCTATAGCAGTTCACAAATGCACTCCATTGATTCGGTACCTCAGTGGAGTTATACTAGTACATATGGTGTCCTGGAGCGTTAAAAAAAGTAATCAGACTGGTAACATCTAGTTAAGTAGTGATAGGTCAGAGAATAGAATCCTGTATGAACTTCAGCAAGTCAAAATTTTACACAGTTGATACACACCATTTAAAATACTAATTTTTAAAGATTTTTTTTTGTTGTTCTCAGATTCAAATTTCAAAATATTTGACAAGTTCCCAAACTTGCTTGTAAAAATCCCCAAGTCACGAGCCAGTCAGATAAAAATCTGTTCATTGTAAAAAAGGAAGGGGGTAGGGTGGGGAAGGAAAGGTTTGTTGATAAGTTTGCTACGCTAATAAAACGTTTAACCACAGCCTGGAGCTCAAATCAGCATTCATGTGAAGTTCCTATTTATTATAGTATATAGTTCAGCAGAACTATATCTACATTCTATGATTTGGTGATATTGTTTCTGAAGGTGATGCACCCCAGTAATTAAGGTGTAAGACTAGATCCATTTCTTAGGAATATAGAAATGCGAGTGATAAAACCAGCCCCAAACTACACTCTGTCCCATTTAAAGTTTCTTGAGAACATACTCCTATTCAAAATAAGCAACAAAATAATACAGGAGAAATCACAAAGGCATTTATCAAGATGAATCTAGGACCACACTGACTTGTTTAAATCTATATAAAGAAAATGGCTTGCAAGTCACTCTAAAAGTGATGGGAACCCATGCTTCAAACACATGTCTTGAAAGAATGTCGGAAATCTCGTTCCTCTTTTGGCTGCGGTTACAGATGCTTTCTCCAGACAGTGCTCACTAGTTTCAATTGTCTGGAGTACTCAAAAATACATTTTCCCCTGGAAGATAGTCTGCATATGCTTACAATAAACAGTAACGAAATCGAATGACTTTCACTTCAGGATAAATACTTTCAAGTAAGTCTGTTAGAGACACTTATAGTAAATTGCTATTAATTAGTTTTTCCAATCTACTTAGGTTGTACTAATGAACACAATCACTTCTAACATATTTATTCGCAGGATAAATCCTGCCTCTCTCTGTATGCCTGTGAAAGGCCCAAGGTAAAATGGAGATATTCTGCTGCGGGAAGGTATGGAAGCCACTTTAGGACAGGTGAATGATCCTGCTGGTTTTCTGCGTCTCTGAACTCTGCTGGTTGAGGAAGAGCCAGGAGAAGCTGCCTGCGCTCGCTGCCAGACAGCTGCCCTGCTGCCTGGGCTTCAGCGGGGCAAATTCCCTAGCTTTCTGGCCACAAAATATCTACGTTACATAACATGGAAACTCTCAGCTCTGCAAAGCCAATGAAACCACATATTCCTATAACCGTTACTTCCCCTTTTTGCACGTTACCCGCTTGTAATGGCTTGTTGTAAATTATATGATAGTATCTCTAGAGGTGGGAACTTCTTTTCTTATGCTTGTGAACATAACCCAACACCAAGAGGTCCCCAGCCCTGACGGGACGCTGCAGGGTGTTACTGGAAGGACAGCAGTCATGCCAATACCTCTCAGCTCCCTTCCGCTAAGCCAAAATACGGAACAGAAGTAAGAATTAGAATTATGTCTATACCACAATTTTAAAACCAATAATGTTACCTTCAGCAAGTTGGTTACTGGAAAATCCCTAGAGGCAGCAGAGCAAAGCTCCTGGTAATTTGTTTCACCAAGTCCTAAATAGTACTGAAATGCAATCCCATTACTTTTAGAAATCATCGGCTCTATTTTTGTGTAATTTTTCTTAACAGCTCTGAATACCTAAACTAGTACTGCAGCGGACCATAAGGCCTAGATCTAGCTGAGAAACCTGCATGCATCACATAAAGTGTATAATTCCACAACTCATTAAGTCTAATTTATGGCATTTGTAATTAAGCACCTTTGAATTGAACCCAGGTCTCTAGAGATAATAACACTTAGAACTTATATGGGGCTTTTCATCTTCAAAGTGCTTTACAAACATTAACTAATTAACAACATAATAAGACATGAAAGGCCAATGTACTTACCCATAGTGCTGCATAGCCTCTGTATAATTCAGATTTTGACGTTTTTCAATGCAAGATCCAATCTGGGTGCACAAGGAGGATTTACTTGTGGTCTCCTTCACAACCAGAAAGCATGACTTTGTACATATCATAGATCTGAATTCCCAGAGTACCTCCCTTCTCTGCTATTTATTGCTGAGTCAGAAAAAACAGCTCCCAAAAGTGAAGGAAGGTAGGGAAAAGAGCAGCTCACAGCAGCCTGAGAGTGTTTGAGTTTCCTGGGCTCAATGGGGCCCAATGCAGGAAGAAGGTCCTGGAGAATTCACCGCATAAGATTTCTGGTACCACCTAAGTCCAAGTCCTTCCCAAGGTAAATCTTATAATAATTACACAAAGTCTCTAGGGACTGGATAAACTATCAGAGAGGATCTTATTTCAGCTAAAATACACTTTACTGGCAAAACCTGCAATATTTTCTTGCTTCTCTCTGCTTTTCTGAAAAGTCTGAAATATCTATCCAGTTTCTTAGGTTTTGTATTGTGTTTTTTTGTTTTTTTTTTTTTTTTTTATTGCTTGATCTAGTTTACACACAAGCCTCTTGAGACAGCGTACATTTCCCTTATTATCTCAATGAATGTTTTCTTGATGAGAGCAATGTTGCAGATGTTATATCAGGTTACTTGAATCCCTCTTGAATGTTACTAATACAGAAAGATGAAGGATAAAAGGGGAGCAAATGATACGGACAGTTTTAGCGATCGGTCCTTCAGACATCAGCCTGTGTCAGTGATTGTTTTCAGGAGCTGAGCATGTTGACCATTGTCTGTGCATATGCTGTGTTTAAGCATCACCTGTCCACTGGCTGAAAAGATGTCATGGCAGTATCTCATCTCTCTCCAGACAATGTCTGCCTCTGTCCCCTTGGGTATTCTACTGTGCACCAAAAATTGAGAATTTGGACACCAGTGGAAAAATATACCAAGCATGTAAGAGGGAACTATGCATAGGTACCTCCCGTACTCTGCACATTAAAAAATCTCAAAACCAAAGGCAAACGACGCAGCGGCAGTGGTACAGGTGGAGCCCCGTGAGAAATTAAAGAAAATGAGACATACCATGGATGAGAAAACAAAATGTGTGTGGAACCAGCAGGCTTTTGTGCTTCCCCACAGAAAAGCAGTCCAGAACAAATCCTGAAAGGTAACAATCTCACAGTAGTAAAATGCCTACAAGAGATCCGACGATAAACATAGGGTCTAATTAAAAGCGTTACAATTTTTAAATGCAAATGTAGAACAGAACTGTCAAAATGTTTTATCCCCAAAGTGTGAATGCTAACCTTTCCATACTTATTATATAGCAGTACATTTTAATTTGCCTGGAGCAGAGTCGAATAAAGCAAGCATCACAAACACAATCAAATGGATATTTGAAAGTCCTGCTCTTCACAATAACTGTGTGTCTGAGCAAAGCTTCAAATGTTGATCAATTGATTACCAAAATCAAAGAATACATTTCCCAAATGAGCTTCTAGAAAGCACTCCATAGTACCAGAAAAAACAGCATAAAGCTCCACAGAACAGCAGACTTCTCTAAAATTATTTACAAATGCAACTTTTTACTGCTTTCCTGGTTTATAGCTTAGATCTGCATAGATCTAGAGTGAAGAATAAAGCAATTCTGATAAATCAATGGTTTGATTCAGTTTCACTGTGGCCAATTTAGTTAAACAAAGACAGAAAACAGTTTGAAGTGATCCAAAGTTATACTTTAAATCTTATGGCAAATCACAGTCTCTCTGGTACAATTGCTCAAATGACTTTTGAACCTTTAATAAACAAACTTACAGTAAAATATATAAAATGCTTTCTAATTGCAAAGTATATGTGAACACTCATTTCATAAGACACAGCTCTTGATTTATTTTTCCTTAGGCAGGTGTATTCACACTTATCTGTCCCTTTGGAATTTCCTTTCCTCGCAAAATTGCCTGCAAGAGGAGTCCTACACGGTCCTTACAAAGGTAGATAAAGGTGAGATGCTCACAGCTACTGTTTGCTCAGCAGAGGCCTCTGTTGAGCTAATCCCAGTTCACAAGAGTGCTCATGGGTATTCTCCAGCTCCTCCCCACGCTGGGACAGCTATTATTGGGAATGCCTGAATATTAACCATAACTACTAGTGTTCTGTCCATCTGCCATCTCCAGTGAGTTGGCTTCTGCTGCTGTCATGATGCTGTACTTCCACTGTTTTCCTTTTTCATAAATGGGTTCCTCTGTCCATCAGCTCCAGAGAATGACTGTCCACCAAACACTCCCGGTTTTCATTTAGTGACTTTAACCTGAAAAAAACAGAATGAAAAAAGGAAACCTAACTTTCAACCTGAAATGAACCTGTTCCTTACATGAGTTCACTTACATTTTTATCCTCCTTCTAGAGGCAGGTTTTCTTGTACCACCTCTGTCGTGTTGTGCTGTCCTCACGATGATAAAACCTGAGCTGGGGTGCAGATTCTGCAATATGCTCCCTCTATAGAGCAAAATTCAGAGTTGTTCATGAGCAAGTAAGCTGTCAGCGCCCTTGCCTTTACTCTCGCATCTCAGTAAGAGGCATCTGTCCTGAAGAACGATGGGATTTTGACCCCAGCATGTGACAGCTGTCCTAGTCTGGAAATTTTAAGGGGAAATGCTGAAGATCAAACCCATTTTGTTGACTTAAATGAAAATTCTGGTCAGCAACAACTTAAAATACCAATTGAAAAGCCTCAGAACTTATGACATTTGATACTGCAGTTCTGACTCTATTAGGGTGCAGATTTTATAGCCCTCAATTTTTCCCATAAGCCACTGCTTCATTAAAGGAAAAAAAAACCCAACAACCCTCACCACATTACGGTCTCAGTAATTCTTAGGGTAACAGAGATGACACTGACCTGTGGAATTTTTCCCTTTCCTACACACGCCTCTATGCCGAAATCCTCTTGTGTAAGCAGAGAGCTCTCCAGGACTCACTGCATCTTAAGCAAGTGAACAAATGGTTCGCGTGATGACAATTAGGCAGCCGACTCTCCACCTGTACCTTTCATCTCTGATCTGGAAAAGAAACATGGTTGAAAAAACCTGTCAGAAAAAAAAAAAAAAAGGAGAAAAGGACAGAAATGGCAACTGGCCAATGTTGACCGAGGAGCCAGAAACATGGGAGACCAACAATCTATAAGGGAAGGGATGTTTTTGTTGTTAGATTTTTTCCAATCATTTCAGCCGAGCCACATTTCACTTTAACAAAAGAGGATTTATCCTTTATTTCTCTGTGCATTATGGCAAGGAGAACTTTCAGTGATCACACAGATAACACAGGAAACTTCCCACCATTATGTATATCCTCCGGGTGCCAGGGGAGATGTCACAGTTTCTGTCTCTCACTGGTATTTGCTGGTTTTCCCTGACACTCACCAGGAACACACACTCTTTCAGCAGCAGCAGGGTGGGGTAAGACACATTTAATTCTACGCTGTTCTCCCTTTGTTAGTTAATAAGAGAATTTGGGAAGTAAAGCCAGGGACAGTTTTCTTCCAGTGTATTATTCCCATACTGCACATAGACCTGCCTTCCCCTCCTTTTGATCCCACACTACTGCATCGAGTCATCCTTCAGTATCTCAGTCAGCTCCTAAGCTTGGAACAAAACAGCAGCAATTCTGCCTCTGGATCTTTTTTATATAGGTCTACTCATCACATGAGCATCCTTAGTCTTACAACAGGTGATTTAATGGTATCATTAATCCCATTTTAAATCTACAGAACGGAGGCACACCGTAATTGCTTGGACAGGAGGCTGTGTACCAAACCCAGGTTTCCTGTTAGACTCCTCAACGTTCATTCAGTTTCTGATACTTCCACTTTGTCTTTTTGCTCTCAAGTATTTGCATAATGGGTACAAAAAAAAGGCATAAGATCCAAAACCAACTCGATGAAAGCAATTAAATGAAAGTATTTAAATAGATAATGGTGTTTCTTCCTCCATATGACTGTCCTTCTGTGCAATGAGGCAAGATGAGGTTCTTCCTGTGCTAGCAGAAAGCTGTAACTCTGCAAAGAGATACTGAAGTGCTAATATTGACTGGACAAGATGGAACATGTTACCAAAGCAATTGGTCAGGCTGAAGCAGTGATGGCAGCACACGGGATATTATGGATGGTTGAAGCAGCTGAGGATATCTATCTTTCTGTCTATCTACCTGTTTTCCAAGATGTCTATCATCATTGAATGTAGCTTCCAAGGAACAATAGCAGCACTTAATCATCAATAGATAAATACCGGTCAGGCCATTAATTGGGGATTGGGTCAGATTTTCCTTGTTTGTACCTTTGCTGCTCTTTTTTTTCCCCCCACAGTTGTGAGACAGTAGCATTTTCTCACAGCCTGTATGTGTTGTTTTGGGACTTGGGTCAGTGGCAACAGCATGGCTCTGTGTGACTGCCAGCACATATTCAATTGAGCTCCTTTCCAGGAAAACAAAATAGCTAACTGATGAGAGTTGTTATAAAATCTCAAACTCAATGCCTTTTCATAATATCTGGGATACGGTTTGGAAGCAGCAGCAGTGTGACTGGTCCCCGCACCTGCTGCTTCCCCGGCAGCCCGACGTGGCTGAAGAGCAGAGGGAGTTTCCCAAGCGATACCTGCTGTAAACCCATTTACTGCCATGGCTGCGTTTCCTCTATCGTTAGTATTCAGCAAAGAGACTGCAACAGTGCAGAGCTGTGTATTTGCTGGTATTTCTCTTGTTCAAAGCTTTTGAGAACACTTTACTGAAGCATATAATGCTGCCTTGAAATTGGCCTCTAAACCACATTTTGAGAAGAAGAAACACAGGCACTTGGCTGGGTGTTTCTGCCCTGTGCCATGGCTTGCTCGAGTCAGAAAAGCACCCTGTCTCCCCCTTCCACACCTCCTCTCAGCTCAAGTCTCATCAATCTATCTGTGATTACGAGATTCCTCTCTGATACAACAGCTTCCATCTTTTAAAAATATTTTTTAAATATCTTTTTTGTTTTTACATTACTTTTCTCTCTAGATTCTAGAGTGAAACACTAAGATTAAGGCTCTTATGTGGTTTTAAACTCTTATGAGAATTCATTTGAGTCTTACATTAAAACCAGTCTTCCAGGGGTAACGTTAGGAGTAATCGTGGTGCCTCCTGTTTTCATCTGAAGTATTCCAAAAGGAGAGTTTTATAGTCTAAATTAGGCATTGGAGTTTTTGCCTTGACATTTGGGAGGTTAAATTTTGCCTGAGACTGTCAGCCTCTCAGAAGAGGAGATGGCATTTGGAGTAATCCAAAACTCCTGCAGAGTTACATTACTGTGGCAGCCAGAGTGGAGTAAAGCTAGTCTGAAGATCTATTGGTTCAATTACTGCTTGGGGTCAGGACATGCCATAAATTATTAGATATGCAAATGGAAAACTCTGACTGTTGATGAAAGAAAGATGGATGGATTTCTTAAACACTCATAATCAGTGCTAAGACTGATGTATAGTCATTTGTTTGTAAAAGATTTCTGTTCCTGAGTTTTACCTGTGTGCAGGTAAAAATAAATTATTTTTTGTTTTATGAGTGTCTAATATTTTAAAAATAAACTTAAGAAGCCATTTGGAGGTCTGTTTTGAACTGCTTCTGCAATACCCGTAAATTTTAGAAGTAAGTTCAGGAAGAAGTTCAGAAGATGCTGATTCTCATTCTGTTCTCACTTACCCCAGTGTAAATCTGAAGCACTGCTCTATATTCAGTGTAGACGCATTGACAGAGTATTTGGGAGGAGAATCAGTTCCTTTACTCGAAGGAGGTAGAATGTGCAAAGAATGCCACAAAACTAACTCAGGTTGTGAATTTGCTGCAGAGTGAATAAGTGCTGGTACCCGATAAACATGACCTTATCACAACATGAATTCTGAGGTGCTTCAAGAGATTTTTGTCAATAAAAAAATAAAAATGTAGTTAAGATATTATTGTATCACACCTGTTTTTGGTGTTCCTTAAGGCTTATTTATAGCCTCATTTCTCAGTGTGACTGGAAGAATTTGACCCCTACTTTTGTCACATAGAAAGTCTCCTACATCTATAAAATACATCTATATTTACATCTATAAAAACTTGTTGAATTTCTCTTGTGGATTACCTCTTCGGGGAAAGAAGTTTTTACTACATGTAAGACAAAATGATTATGAGAATAACGTGAGCTATTCAACGCCACCTGCTGCTGCAAGGGGAAATATATTCCCAGATGCACCTTGACTGAGCAGAAACAGCTGCGGAACTATAGGAAAACTTGTTCTGCTTGATAGTAAGTTTGCTTCGCAGAAATACATCACAACACGAGGGAATATACTTTCCCAAAACTGCCACTAACTTTTTCCAAGCAGTGTGTGAAAGCCACTTTCCAAAGGATACACAGCATTCCTCTCCTGGATGGCAGCTTCTAAACAGTTTTAACTTTTGTCAATCTAAAGAGAACAATTTTCAAAACTACTACAGGCTTTCTCAAGGCTGCTGTTCACTGCCTAAATAGAAATCTCCTGGCCATTGCTGTTGCTATTATTATTTTAATAAAAGATCTTACATGGTGGGGGATGACAACTAGACAGTAAATTGATATTTACTTAAGTATTGTGCTAGTGCCCATCAGAGACTAGTTCATATCATGCAGTTTCCGTAAGAGAAAAAATATTAGGAAATGCATTTTAGCTAGCTATAATATATACTACTTTGAGATAAAAACATTGTTTATATAAGCAGGTGTGGAGCCACCAGAGGCAATGGAATAAAATCTATTTCCCTGACCCTGCAGGTAAGACGTTGCAGCTCGCCCACTTGTAGCTTTTAAGTTTGCGAAAGCCAATGATGTTTTTGGTAAAGAGTGATGTGTGTTTGGGGTTTGAACTGGGGTTATTTGATTCTAGTCTGACACCGATACAATTTGGAAACAACTCTTAAAGCCAGTGAAACTGTACGTGGAGAACCATATAAATGAGATCAAAGAATCAGATTTAAAATCTTTTCCTGTGCAATTCTGATGATCATTTTAAGTTTGTGAGCAAGCTACAAGAAACAATCCAAGGTGATAATTCATAATTTCTGTGTGGAAACACTAATAAATAATGAAAAGGAGTATCATTTCTTAAGCCTTTTAAAGAAGTTTAATTTCCAATTTCATCTGTTATAACTGTTTGTTGGGTTTTTTTTAAATATTCCTTTTGATCTTACTAGTTCTGGTCTGAATCAATCATGAAAGTATCAAATCAAAATTCAACCAGCTCTCCATTAACCAGACAATGTACTCCAAAGTGGATGAAATTTGAGAAAAACATCTGAAACATAACAGAAAACCAAGCAAACTACAAACAATAATGAATACCATCTCTTAGTTGTTAAAAAAAATAAAAAAATCATATATGTGAATGAACTTGATGTAATTTGTAAAAAAGCAACCAAAGAAAAATACACCTTGGGGAAGTGAAGAACTGAATAAACTATATTTCTTTTTGACTTCTAGAAAAAAAACTAAGTGTAAATTATGCCTAATGCTGCTCAAATGTTCAGTATTCTAATGAGCACGGTCACATGGTATCAACTTTGGGTCTATTTCTATAGGTAGGCAGGTTTTAGGAAGGAATAATGATAATTTCACAGAAGCATTGCTTTAAAACTTAGAAGAAAGATGCTGCAGAAGTTCAACAGTATATTGGTATATTCTTTAATATTCTTTATTTCTATACCCCCAGCTCCCTCTTGTGCCACTCATTTAATAAACATGAATTGGATTTACTATATATAACTGCTATTTCACAACATAAGAATTCAATGCAAGGAAAAAAAGCATACTTTTCAGTAGTTATAGTAATCTGTGGCAAAAAAAAGCTCTCCACTAAATCTTCTGGACTTGCATAAAAATGTGGTTTATTGGTTAGCTGGTAAATATTTTTAAACAATATCATCATTTTATTTCCATGATATGGTAAAATGGGCCCATTCTACCAACTTCTGTCTCATTCTTGTACAGAGATGGTTTTAGATTGCATTCAGTAATGGGAATTTTTTTTACAGTTAACTTGAAGTACATTTCATCATCTGCCCCCCTCCCCTCAGTTTGCTTATAGCCAATGACAAAATAATTATAATATATCGAATGCACTGTCACTAATTTTATTGCTTGTTTCTTTACAGCCTTCCCAGAAAGTTTGTAGTTAAAACAATTTTTACAGCTTTAAAGAACCGAAGTGAATTCATATTTCTAGAACTTAAGCCAAAAGTAATTATATTTTCAGCAGTTGAATTTTCATTAAAATTTACAAAGGACCTCTGCCTTCACTGATTTATTGTTGCATTAGGTAAAACTACACACAGTGTATAAAATACCGTGTTACTCCACTTGTAGTCTGATCTAACACGTTATCAGTGATTGCAAGTACATTTTATAACCTCAGCTGCTGAATTGAAAAAAAGGTGATACAAGCATCAATCTCCAGGATAAAATCAGAGCACTTTCTACCACAGTTTGACCTTAGTGATGCCTTTGGATAGTCTTACTTGTCTAAGTCCTTGCAACAATTACCAAGGGATGGTCAGAAAATGCAGCTTTAATGGTGCGGACTGGAATTACTAGCAGCATCAAAGACTTGAACACTAGCCCCGGAGATTTCCAAGCACAGGAAGAATTTGAGGAAACTCTGATGCCACTGCAGGAATGAAATGGAACAGGGCTGCAGACAACAGCCACAGATTTTATTTGTGCTGTTTATTGTCTGCGTCCCTGAACTCTGCAATGTCATTAGCAAATACAAAAAGCTATAAATAAAAAAACAGCTACAGATAACTAGACCTCAAGATACAGTTGACTCCAGCTATAGCTGCCAAATCTTATTTACAGCATGAGGAGACACAGTTAATTACAAGTCACAAAAATGTTAATTTCTATCATAATACAAGTTATAGTCTAAGAATGAAAAAACCTTATTTTTGGACTGAAAAAATTTCCCTTAATAGAGCTTTGTTAATTTGAAATCCTGTCTCATGTTTGTAGACCACAGAATAGGCAAAGGAAAGTTAAATGTGCCTTATCAATCTATTTCATGGTCCTATATATAATAATACTGAAATTCAAATAATAAAACCAATCCATTTCTGGCAAGGCAAAGCACAGAAGGTAAAAAAAATTAAAGAAGATGATCGTAAAAGACTATATTGAGCAGACTACTACAGCAGTTGTACCTGCTTATAATTAACATTAAATAGTTTGTTAATTAGTACAACAGATTTTTAAACTGTTCAGTCCTAGTGACCCAGAAAGTGAATAAAACAAAATACACCTTATGAAAAAAACTAAATGCTCCCCCCAAGGAAAAAATTACCAATAATTTCAATGATTCTAAAGCACTTTGGATAATTATTAGGATAAACATTATGTAAAGGATGGAGTTAATTATATTACATGTAATCAGACACTGGTCACTCCACAAGTTGTAATTTATTTTCCCCCAATTTGCATAAAAGGTATTTCAGGAAATGTAAAATAACCTGATTTGAGCAGTTACAAAGATGATATGTATTTAACTTCAAAACTATGTTTCAAGCTGCTGAAAATAAATTACGTACAATTTCAGGAAATAACACACCATTCTCGTGCAACCTGTAATTGTTGTCGCAAAAATGGTAAACTCATTTTTTGGAGGGAAAATATCGCAATTTATGGCAACAGTATCCATCTGGCAGGTCTCACAGAGACACAAGAAAACAGGTAATTTGCATCAATATGCTAATCTAAATTTATATATGGAGTCTACTTGGTTAAAAAGGTCATACAACTGTAACTTTATATGGAAAATCAGCAGACTGTTTTGAATCAATATCCAACTCCTACTGCAGCTCAGACAGTCTCTTCAGTAAAATGGGAAGGGCTGCAGCCTTCTGTAGCTCGTGTTCATCATCACAACTTTTTTCTTTTTCTTTTCTTTTTTTTTTTAGGGGGGAACTTCTTGTAACTACTTTGAGTCCTTAGTACAGGTTTACAATCCTTATGTATATGAACACATCTAAAATTACAGCATCTAGGTCAGTACTGAGCTTTCTAAATCCTTAACAAACATCTTTTTGTATCCCTTCATGTCAGATTTAATTGTCCATGGTGAAAGGAAACCCTAATCAAAATTCAAGAGAAGTACTCTACGACATTTATCTTTCCAACCTGAACTATCCTATGATCCTGTGAAAGCATATAAGGAAAAAAGCAAGTTTTCGTCTTGTTTGAAACACCAAAACTAATTAAATAATTTTAAATTCTCATTCTTAAGTACTGTATGGCTTTTATTCAACAGCTGTATAACAGTGAGGTGCAATGAGGCAGAGTGGGGGAAAAGCTCAGTTCACAAATACCTTATTCCTTTCAGAATCTGGTCCCTGAGGACGATATTTGAAACACAGTATTAAGTGATGCGCCGCTTTTACAAAATTATTTTACAACCTATCAAAGAGATCTGTTTTCTATTCTCTGTTCCATAGCTTCCCCACATATTCCTAATACCTGTTCATTCTACTCATTTGCCCAGCACAGCCAGTTAGGAGCATTTGTGGGGGCTGAGAGAGAAATAAATTACGCAGAGAGACTTGCTGCTTCTCCTAAGCAGAAACCCCACTAGTGTAACTCTGGTTTTAGTCATTTACTACACTAGTACCAAGCTCAGCTTCACACCTTGCTGAAAAAGACCGAAAGCAAAGATGAAGACAAAGAGTTGGAAAGCCACCTGCAATTACCAAGCCTTCCTGGCCAATTAATGAGGACACACCACATCAGAACCACAGCTCTTCATTCTTCAAAAGCCGGTGTCTGCTGTGTGACTGACACCCTCCGGGAACCCTTGTGGTCCTACGGCAGGTCACACTCAGGCCCCAGGCTGTGTGTAAGCATCTCTCTACGTCTCCCACTGGACAGAAGGAGGACAGCCCAGGCCCATTAAAGTCACCAGAAGCTTTACAATTGTTTCCAAAGCTGCTCTAATGTGACCCAGCGGGAACAGTTCTGTGCACGCTTCTCGGGTCCGCATCTGTCCTGTGTAACGAGGACAAATCCTTGCAACTGAGATCTCTCTCAGTTTTCTTGTGTGGCCCTATCTAAACAATGGTAATGACATTCAGACTGAATATTATTTGTTAGAAAGTCTTTCTCTGTTGTATTGAAAAGTGTTAAAAGAAACTATTTTCATAGAGGATATGTTTTCGTCTAAAAATAACTAGAAATATTTAAGAACATTTCTGCGTTTCTACACAAAACGTATCAGAATCTTCGAATAAAAGGCTTTATGAAAACGTAAATGTACTCTACAAAAAATACAGCTACAATAAGTTTTGTTTACAGGCGTCTCACAAGCACGCAGGCTTGCAGCACTGCGTTTGGAGGGGTGTTGGTTATAGGCCTGCACAGCCGTTGAAAGACAAACAGGAATACAAGGTCCTCGGCCGGCGAAGCTGACAATTTCAATGAGGCTGATGATCTAACAAACAGTGCCAATGGTGGCGTGCAGTGGGTAGGAAGGGCAACGGCGAACAAAGAGAAGGGGAAAAGTGATCTTGGGAGAGCACTACCTCGAAGGAATCCAGATGAGCACACCGTCGGTTTGTTTGCTTTTTAATTTTAGAAGTGGCAAATACAGGTGCGGCTGCCCAGATATCAGCAAGGTAATGCAAAAAGGAGGAATTTTGGCTTGGAATGGATGATGACTGAGCAGAAGGACAGGAAGAGCATCTGGTAGAAAATGTAAAGGGAGGAAGGACCTAGAATTGCAACATTTTCCCCCAGGTTTGGGTACATCTGTTAAATATCAAAACATCCTAAACAAAGTGCTGTTAGGCAAGGGCTTGGGAGTGACGGGGGTGGTCAGGAATTGCAGCAGTACAAGAGAATACCTATCTTAATGACGTCTTGTACAAAGTTTGCAACAGCCTTTTAGAGTAGTTGTAGCCCACAGTTCTTCGTCAGCCAGTTTGGCACAGCTGATGCTTATGTAGGAAACCATTCCTATAATTTCCTTAGGTCTAGGACTGAAATTAGCCACTGCAGTAAAGTCACAAGTTTAGCATTTGTTGCTACTGTGACCAGAGGTCAATGTTTCATTTGCTGACTGAATCAAGATCACCAGTTGCCCGTTACGTATTTTCGTGGTCTTTACTCATACATTCGATTTCAGCAGATTTTGGGTAACCTAATTCTCTGAAATGTTAAATGAAAGCCATGTATGTAAGAGATTAAGTTTTGTTACTGCAGAATAAAGCAGTTTCAGAAATTATTTTCTTTTACAGAAGATTGGGTCACTGAGGGTACACCCAGCCAGCACAGGCAGGTTTTGGCTGCAAACTTGCTGAATGACCATCCTCCCAGTGAAAACACAAGGGAGGAGGGAACACAGCAGTCTTGAGCAAACACATGGAATCGGGGCTATAGCACCTTTTGGCACAGACGGCTTTGGGCAGCGGATCAGACAAGGCGTGGAGCTATGTAATAGCCATCCCCGATGCAGATGAGCACAGAGTACAAAAGACTTTCAGGGAGAAGAGTGAAGGGATTTGGATTACTATCTTTGAATCCACTTCCAAAACCTACAGAAATTGAATACAATTTTTTTTTAAAGGATTTTCTAATTCAGATGCTCAATAACATCCCACAAAACTTTGCTTTAAATACTCTGCAAGACTTGAATAGATGCCTGTTTTATGCATTTGTCCAAAAACAATAATCAAAAGCTGAAATTCTTTAAATTGATATGCTATTGTGTGGCTGTGCTCCTACTCAGAGTAACTAATTGGATAATTTAGCCATAAAACTGACCTAAACAATGTTACTCTGCTGAGAGTTCACCTTTCTGTCAATTTGGCAGTGAGTTAATTTGAGTGATTTGAACCTGCGCTTGCAAAGTTGTGCCTGAGCAGGGTCAGGGAAAGCAGCTGCGTGGGACAGGGGGTGAAAGCGTTAACCAGAGATGTTCCAGTTGAGAGCACAGGTCTGCCAGCTTCCCGCTGAACTATAAAACTTGCTATGCAAATGCCAAAATAAAAACCCCTAAACTTTCCCTGAAAACACGGTGAGGCTGTGTTAGTTCCAGCAGGCGAAGAATGGGAGTCAGCGAGGATGAGGAGGTGCAGTGCCAGAGCCAGAAAGCGAGCCTGAAAGGTAGAGGGAGCAGGCTATTTCTCTTTGTTATCGAGTGAAATGACTCCACAAATATGACAATAAATCACTGCAGGAATCAATCTGAGTGGAGGCAACTGCTCCATGCTGATAATGCATCAATCAATATTTAATGTTTACACTTTAATTAATCTGCACATAGGAAGCATTCTTTCAGTGACAAAAAAGTGATGAGAAATAAAACACCTTTTATATCAAACAGCGACGAATGGCTGCCTATCTGTTAGGCCTTGATTGGGCCCTCAATTGATCATTGCAGCCTTTTTTGATTGCAGCAGCGTGCAATGTCACATTTGGGTATAAAACAAACAGTCTCTGCGAAGGAAGGAGGGGGAGCTTCTGAATCTGCTTTTGAGTGATTACAACTTAATCAGAACAAAGACAGACTGATAGCAAAGTATGAGTTCTTTGAAAAGACCGTGCAGAAGCAAATAAAGATTTTCAACATCTGCATCGATGACACCTACTCCAACAGATTTTTACGGTGTATTACAATTATTGATACCTACTAAGGCTTTGTATAGAAAAACAATTCAGACGTTGACTGGCAACACTGCCTTCCCTTATCAGAGGTACCAGCGGAGACTGACGACCGGTTTATTTTGTCGCTATTTTGCAAGGCAGCGAAGTGCCAGGTGCTGTGTGGACACAGGAGAAGTCACAATTCCTGCCTCAGAGTGTTTTTCCTCAGTGCTCTGTTTAACCCTTGTAAACTCTAGTTTCTTCTTCTTTTTAAAGGGCCTGATTCATTGTTCATTGATGTCAGCTGAATGACTTCTATTGACTTCAGCGGGCATTGCATTAGTCCATAGATGAATGGTATTGAAAGGCATAGTGATGAAAGACAAATGAAAAGACAGTGATACTAGACCAGTAATGTTCAATTATTCCTTTAAAAAAGGAAACCACAGCAGTACATTCTCCATACATAACTAAAGCTTTCCTATGCTTATTTCGAAAATAATTGTTTGAAACGTACAGGCTTTTTATATTATAAACACAATAGTATTTATTTAAAAACACAGAGAGCTTAGCTTTCTAGAGCTTAGCTCAATTTAAATTGCCATAAACTCAAAGAGGGTGGAACCCTGGGAAATTTTACTGTATTTTGTATGTCACATTTAAGTTATTTTGCAAAGCCTTTCATGAAGTTAGGATCATGCAGAAGACCTATGCAAATGTCAAATCATTTTAAGCTTTTAATTATGTCTGCTACTAATTAAAAAATAATTACAATTTTGTGTGGGTTTTTTTTTTTTTCCCACTGAAGAACTTTTGTTTTTTCACTAATCAACAAATAGGAGAATTCTACTTAGAGTCTAGTGACAATACGTTGCTGAAATGCCTGCCCAGATTTGGAACTGCCTAGTTTAGAGTGCTCCGACTGCTGGCTTAGGCAATACTTGAAAAAAAGCAGAAGTAATATTATTGTACAAAGTCATATACTAGAAGGAATTTGAAAATATTAATCCCCAATCCTTCTGGTTTCACTGAGACAGGATGACCTTTTCCTGTGATTCACATTTTTTTTCTGCTATTCCAAAAGTCTAAAGCACTCCGAAACACAGTCCTAAGACATTTTTGGGTACCAAGAGCAGCAAAGTATTTAAAGCATGAATGTCATCAGAAGACTTCCATTTATTGGTCAAAAAGTTTTGAAATATAGTAGCATACAAAAATTGGAGGAAGTGTTCACAGAGGAAATGAAAGAAGATGAATATGACATTTAAAATGCAATAATAGAACTTATTCTAACTTTTAACTTTTGGTGTTTACTTGTCATTCCTAATTATTTTTTTCCACAAAACTTTGCATTTAAATAAACAAAATGCCAAAGATTTCATTAGCTCCATAAAAATGGAGACAATGCCTTCTCACTAAAATCCATAAATAGCTTTTCAGCAGATTTACTAACATACACACACATATTCACACAAAGAGTTGAGTCTGCAGTTTATCTTTTCCATAAAAACTTCTTCCCCCTTCTGTGCAAATCAGTTGAACAAGCTAAAAAAAGGGGCAAAGTCAAAAGAGAGGAATGCTCTATTGTAATGCATGATCAACTGCAAATATTTATAGAAAAGATGAAAACACTACTGTGTGCACATCAGGACTGCCCTGGGACAGCTTTAGCATGCTTAGTTAATGTTTATGGAACAAAACTAACTCACTGAATGTGAAATCTTCATTTTCCTAATATGCACCCAAAGTAAAAGTAAAGTAAAAAAAAAAAAAAATTACTTGCTTGATAAAATCCTGAGGGGACAATGCAAAGCACTTAATGTTGTGTACAGCTTGCTGCACACAACCGGAATTGCAGTCCAACGGGAAAGCCAAATCCTAGCCACTATGAACTTCAGTTTCTTTGGAGCTCCAGAGAGCTGCACGGTTTGGTCTGCAGCAACAATCCTGACCCGCAGGGAGACAGGTCCCATACTGTGGATTTAAAGCCCCGTTAGCTGAGCTTCTGAGAACACAAGTCCATGAGGCTCTTTGCTGCATAGCTGAAACATTTCAGCTGGCAAAGGATACCTTTCCCAGCCCTGGACCCTCCTATCGGGGCTACGGTGAGTTCCCAGGTCTGATCACTGTCTCCAACTGTCAAGCCCAAGCACCAGGGCACTCTCCCAGCATCACTGCTGGCTACAGGTGTTGGCATTAGCCTAAGTATTTCCACCTTAGTTACATGAGGAGCACCCAGTGCTATCTAAGAGTACCAGTCTCTATTTAGCACCAGGGCTTAGGCTACTTTTCCACCTGAGCCTTGTCACAGCTGTCTGCTGCATAAAAAGAGACTGAAATGTACTAAAAAAACCTGGAAGACTAATAATTCATTAACCTGACAAATGAAATGTAAGTCCTATCGATCAAGAGTAGAACTCCTTGGTTATAAAGGAAGCATATATTATTCTGACAGTATTTTCACAAGATAAACTGAAGTTACAAAGGCGGCAACCAATTTGATTCAAATAACTGTCTCTCCCCAGAAGCATTCATGATTACAGTCATCAAGCACAAGTTGGTGGGGTAGTGTTACTACCCCCGTTTTTACAGCTTTAGATAACTGCATAATATCAAGGAAACGGGGCTGTATCACTCTCACAGCTTTTCTGAGTGCTGATCCCATGGAAAATGCTAAGCAAAAGACTGACTCCTGCACCACTGAATCATAACACTGCTAAACGCCAGCGTGGAAAGACGTGCAACGACACACACACACGCACTCAAGATAATCTCTGCTCTTCCATTATGAGCACTGAAAAGCTCAGGGCCTATTGTACAGCTAATGAGAACACACACACTTGTGGCTGGCCTTCCACCACCTGTAGAAGGTGAAAGTTGGCCAAAAACTCACAAGACTCTCCAGTTGTGATGAACGGATGGAAACCAAGAGTGTGGCTCAGATTCAAGTCCTAGACTAGTTATAGCGGTATAATACGGGTGCCAACAGACCCACTTCAGAGTGGGGGGCTCAGAGCGAGAGGCAGTCTCTGGTATTCTGTGAGGGTAAAATATATTAGGGCAGGCAACAATTTACCTTGCTTAGTTATGTTTTTCGTTATGCTGTATTTTAGTGCCCAGGGGCCTAATTTATAATTCTAATAATAAAATGTATTATGAAGCATAAGCCAAGCACATGCAGGTTCTAATTCTATTTCCTCTCAAAGGAAAGAGCTAAGCTGTTAAGCTCCGGGTTCTTTCAACGTTTCCTATTTGCGACAAACACAAAAATCTGAAATCAGCGATGTACCACTGCAAGCCTTTTACAAAGTTCACATAGAGTAAGTTAAATGTCTGGTGGGTTTGGATTTTGTCTTTTTTTTGCTTTTTAAATCCCCAAGCAATGTTTCTGGTACCTCAGTATGACAGCCGTCACACTGCCCTGTTCTGCAGAGAAACTGAAGTTACAGAGAAGCAAACTGATGCAGCTCAGACATCCTCCCCACCTCAGAAAAATGACCATCCCTAAGCTTGCGGGGTAGTGCTTCTACCTATATTCTTACAGAGAGAACGCACAGGTCAGCCGAGAAATCTCCCCGGTCCCTAAGGGTGGAGGAACTCCTAATCCGTTTAGGAGAGTCTTTTTCTCCGGTTTGGTTAAGTTAACCGAACAGCCCAGCTGTTAACGTTATACTATATTTGCCCTTGTTTGTATGTAAGAATTGGGGGACAACGTTCCACTATTTCCTTCCCTCTCAACTGGAGCACACGGCACCCTGTGCCAGGCCAGAGCAGGCGGCGGGTCCCAGCTCTCTAGGTGCCCTTGCCGAATGCACGCCCTCGGATGCGCTTAGTATGACAGAAAAACACTCTGTATGCATGTGGGACCGAGTTAATGCTAACAGAAAATTAAGTTTAATGATTCAGATTATCAGTAACTCATTCAAAAAATATGACATCAAAGAGCAAGACTAGCAACTGTATCATTGTTTTTACATTACATAGCATTTATGCTATAAACATAAGTAAATAAAAAAATCGCTTTAGTCATTTTCATTCTAGTTTCCACTGATCAATGTTAAATTTGACAACAAGGTAATATTGTTCATCTTATTTAAGCTGAATAAATAATGAAGAAGAGTTAACAAGAATACAGATATCAAACATAAGAATGGCCCTTAATCTTACGAAATTGTTCTTTACCCAACGGCAACAGCTAGTCTCACTAATGTCAGTGGCCCAAATTCTGCAGTCCTTAATCACATACCGTTACCTTCAGGAGGAGTTGTTCTCAATTTAGGATCAAAGACCACAGTTCGCTGGGGCCACTCTTTCAAGGGAGGATTGGGCCCAGACTTTTAATAAGGGGTTTGGTGGCTTACAAAGAGGTGATTAAGATCTTCCTTTGAAAAACACAAAATGTAGAGTTCTTCTTTTGGATTATAACAGCACAGATAGCCGTAGCTTGTGGATTTCAGAGTATTAACTGCTAATCCACCAGTGAACTGAAAGGTTTTTGTTTGTTTGTTTTGCTATTACAGTATTTAGTTAAACTTATCAACCTTCAGTTCTCAGTAAGTCATATTTAAGTTTCTTAGCAAAATATTTTACTTAAGGAACTCAAAGTTTCTGCAAGTTCTTGTTCTTTTTCATATATTTCTCTCCACTGCCTTGAACATCTCCATAAATATGTCCAAGAGCTCGAGAGATGTCTTGGTTATATGCAAAACCTAGGGTAGGTTTTTTTTGTTTGGTTTGGTTTGCTTTAATGAAAAGCTTGCACTTATTCCTGAGAACTCAAACCACGAAGTTTTGGAAACTAACCCACAATATAAAAGTTTCTACTTTCCTTAAATGACATTTAAGGATTGCTGTTTGTCAGTGACAAACAGAAAGTACTTAGTGTAATTATTATAGCACCTCAGTAAAAATCAGATTCTAGCCGTAGGTGATTGCAGCTATAAAGTTTCCAGAATAGGAACAATGAGCCCTATGAAACTAATGAAAAAAATCGCCAACTTCCTCACTCCAAAGTCTGATTTTTACAAGGACTCTATTTCTTTCTGGTTGCCAAAAATGAACAGTTTATTTGAATCTAGCTTAGGTCTCCAGGAAAACAATTTTAATGTAAAATTGAATAATGTTGCACCAATGACAGGATAATTAAGTGGTTTCAAAATCAAACAATATTTAGGTGCATTTACTGTAGCATGTCCCAATAATGAAAATAAAGAATTCATATTCTAATGCTAGCATAGCAGAAGATAATAAATATCCAGACATACCTCTTGCTATATCACTGTACTGTAATCAAATGAATTAGAAATCTACTTTGACACAAACAGGTATTTAATATGCTGAAAATGTACCAGATTTTCCCCCTCCAGCATTAGTAAAATCCCCAAGAAAATTAAAATCCAGGTCATAGCTAAATTCCTTTGAAACTGGGATTTAAATTAAAAAAAAAAAAAGTTTAGTCACTGTAAGAATTCTTTGTGCTGTTACATTTTTATAAGGTTAAAGCTAAAAATAAGATCAAAATCTTTTTGGAGGTTACATTAAAAAATAGACCAGGTGTGTTCAGAAACCCATCACACATATGCCTGTTAAACAGATGCTGACCAATAAATTAATTAAAGTTACTCTCCTTTCAAATCAGAAAAGAGCAAAGAGCTGTTAGAGACATTTACGGGGTGAGGTTCTCTTGACTGACAAGTTTTTCATGCTTGGCCTCTATTGTACCAGTTACTGATCCTTCTCAAACATTTTCTGAAAGGAAAATGAAATGGCTGTCTGTCAGAGAATTTAGTAACCTCTTTCTAGGTAGTTGGACTGATGCTAGAGAGAGGTGGCATGGCTGTTTGTCAGTCACGAAAAGTGAATAAGGAAACGAGGCTTCAACACTGACCTGATGAAAGTCCTTGCTAGTAATCCCTGCCATCACACCCAGGAAATCAGAATTTGCATGTGAAATATCTCACTCTACTTAGCATGCTACACTTCATTGTGACAACTAGCATCCGAGCTGATCAAATGAAAAAATATCTTGTGCTGACCTTAAATCCTACTACATTTATAAGACCTGGAAAAATAAATAGAAAGGAATTAGAGGAACAGTAAATAGTCCTGAAAGGGCTACGTGACTCCTTGAAACATAAGCTGCTCTAGCACTTTAAGGACAAACAGCATTCATTTCTACATTTCTTCTTCCAATTATACAAATTTAATTTTTTTTGGAAACCACACAATTGCTGGAAAAAGGAATTAGTCAGTATAAGGGGTTATTAAACATGGCATTCACCCACTGCTCTTACACAGAAAAGGCAGCCCTGAAAAAACCAAAGCTGATTAATATGAAAGGCAGCTAACCTAAAAACTAAAACTTGAACTGAGTGGTGTGTGCTAATCTTCCTCAAATACACTTATGAAAGCTAAATTTGCTGGTATTTGTCATTGCTATGCAGGATAAGTGTTCATGTGAATGATATCTCCTCAGTTCTGAGCAAACCGGTAAAAAACAAGGAATTTTTTCCTCACTGGTACTTTTCTGAATCTCCTGGCCATCTACGGCTGCTTGAATAGCAAACACTTCACAATCCGGGGTCATTTGTGATAAACTTTGTTAAAAAGCTGCCATTCATTACTGGTAATTTCCCTAATCCTCAAGTTGCTTGTAAGGAAAAGATTGAAATTCTGTGTTATGTATTTCCTCTATTGGGTCTACAATCAAAATAACTCAATATGCTAGCCACATTAATAAAATACTTGCCAGATCAAAATTTTAATAGCCAGTCTTAGACTTGCCATTGTTTATTGATGCTTGTTTGCCAGCCTATCTGGAGACATAAGGAAAATCTTAATAGTTCTGGCCACTCATTAGCAAAGTACTGTGGAGTCCTAATCCCATAAAGATATTAAACTATTTTTCCTTACAACAGCAACAAATGGAGGGAATTCTCATTACTTATTAAGATGTGGTACATTCTTTGCATATTGAGTTTCTTCTTATACTTTGAACTCTTATCCCTCATCATTCTATTTCTGAGGCTAAGATCAAAGTAGATTGGCCTTACAGAGCTACAGATGAGTGGCCGCCTTTCAGAGAATATTAATGCCCTCTTGAAGAGAAAAGCTGGGAAGGAGGTGTAATCCCCTGAAGAGCCAGCCCTGGGAGCCCAGTCCTACCGAACAACCCTAGCATGCTCGCTGGATCAGCTGGTAAAGAGCGCAGCCTCACTGAGGTGGAGCTGCTTCTCCCAGTTCAACAATGTGGCCCAAATCTCAAAGCAATAGCGAGGCTAAGTCTTTTTTGGAACTGGAGAACCATGTAAATGTGGATTCTGGCAGACTGGCACAGAGCAACGTGTTTTAATAGCAGGAAAATGTGTGACTGATTTTGTATTTTGCATTGCAAAATTTTCTAATCCTTTTGATTCAAACTTGTGACTTCTCCAGTTGTAGTTTTTCCTTCTCGCTACCTCACCTACTCAAGGACTGGTGTTATTGATGAGCTTGTTGGCAGCGGGCAAGACAGCGTCCCCCTTCAATCTCCCACTTTTAGCAGTGATCCTGCCATACAGGGTTTCTTTCTTGCCTTCAGAGTTTTAAAGGGGAATTACTTTAGACCCTTGTTAAAGGTAAGAGTAAACATGCTAAGTACCAAGACATTCAGTGGGTATGGTTATATGACAAGAAGAAATGTTATATTCATTACAGAGGAAAATCTAGTAATAAAAAGTATTACCTGCATTTATAGCCCTGTAACCTAATTTTTGTGACAAAGCAAAGAAGTAAAAACATTCCTTTCTGCCTTTCAGTGACCCCTATAAGAAACCCCCCATGGAGTCATTTAGGACAGTAATTTGAGTGAAAATATATGCAGCCTTCACTTTGCTTGCTCTTCTTAAATGAATAACCCTTACCGATGATAAATTTGAAAGTTTCAAAAGACATTTGCAAAAATGCCCTCGAATTAGTAAGCAATTAAAAGAAATAAAAACTTAAAAGAGATTTTCCACAACATAAAAGAGTGACAGAACACGGAGCTGTGTTGTTCAAATGTTAAAACTGTACATAAAATACCCCTTCAATATATGCTGCCAGTAAAAACCAAGGCAAAGCAGGTCATTAAAATGTCAGACTTGGGGCAGAGTGGAAAAAATGCTGTGTTTAAAAGTAAACATGTAGACCTTTTATAATTATTTCCCCTTAAAGTTAACTGTTCAAAAAAAGCAAACCCAAAAACACAAAACAAAACAAAAAAAAAACAACCAAAACAAACTAAAGCCAACCCCCAGACAAACCGCTCCGCATCATCAGGATGAAGAGTCAAACTCTAGCCTTGATCTTGTTCCTAAGTGAGCGTAGGGAGACTTTTGGGGTCTATATGCAGTCTCTGGATGTCAGCTTTGTGTATGAAACATCATTTTCCTTTATCCAATTTTTCCAAAGCAAAAGCAGAGTGATATGTTCCTGTCGATTTCACGTTTATGCTAAGGCTGCATATGAATAACGGGAGCATTAGAAGCCTTGGGAACCCCGTGCGCAGCAGGGGAACCCTTGGGAAGACACTGAGGTGCCACCGACGGATGGAGAGACTTTCACATGTCGCTGTTGTGATGATGTTAGTGTCCAGCCACAGGATTTTACCACTGCTGTAAAGAGCTCAGGCTAGAAAACTGTGCTCAATCCCTTCTCCTGCCATGAATTAAACCTGCCCATTGAAACTGGGAGAAGATTCAGTTAGCATAAAGGAGACACTCTGCTAGTTGTGGGGGAGCTGAAAGCCATATTAGTGCTACTTAGTTGAATGAATCCATTTTGCAGTCCAACGCAGATGAACCAAGACAGTAAAAGGAAAACCAAAGCCTGTATTGTCAGGTATGATGTAGCGGTACTGAAAATAAAAAGGTTGTTTACTGCCGCCAGTTTTCCCATTTCCAAGTTTTTTGAGCCAGTAACAAAGACTGATATCCTTCTGACTCATCAATCACATTCCAGTTTTGTATCCTCCCTAGTGGAAAAAAGTGCATCGTGGCCCTGAAGAAAAAATTTCCATCTCATTAATTTTGTGTATTTTAAGCAAAGTGTCTGCATATGAAGTCAGAATAATATCTGCACTGTATGTTTTACTGAGCCGAACTCCTAAACTGTGTTTAAAAGGTGGCAATGCCCTAGTAACAACACTGTCCAGCAGGCACAATTCCACATTAATTGTGCTAGTGTGTATCTGAACAACACCGCTGATGCACACAAAGTAATTCACATTAACTTTGGCTTAACCAAAAAAAAAAAGTAGTTGGCTCATAAAACTCAGATATATTTAATGATTAGAAAATAAAAAGTTTGTATCCTCAGGCAGTTTCTGGGACTCCCACTGAAGTCCATGCAGAAACATAGGTATCTTATTTTGTCCTCTAACTTCTCCATATCTCTGTTCCCTAAAACTAACAAATACCACTGCTGAAAGTACAGGTTGTCACATTTACAATCAGCGATTAAAACCAACATTCTTCAGGTTTCCATCTGATAAGAGCAGAGCTCAAAGCAAAGAGACAATGGAGAAACACAGAATAGCACCGAGAGATTCGTTATTTAACTAGTCATTTTCCTTTAAACCAGCTTCTACAATGCAAATATTTTTAAGTTGTGAAAAGGGCCTGTAAGCATGGTTTGAGACACGGCACACTCAGAATACACAGACCATGGGAGAATATTAATCTTCATACTTAGGCTATCTCTTTCTCGTTTCTGGTGTTTTACGAAGGATAATCAAATACCAGGAGGAGACAGAGCAGTGGACCAAGTTTTAGACTGGTGTAATTGACTCAGCAGAGAAACAAAGACTTGTATCTTTAGACAGCTGTGGTTCCACAACTGTTAATAACAGATCTGTTATGATCAATACTTCCTCAGTAGGTATGATCAATATTTCTTAGTCATAGGCTTACAATGGCAACTCTAGGAAAACAGCCAAAGCATACCGTGTATATATATTTTTTGCCAGCTCTACAGTTTTCATTCTATGACAAAAATGATGAGAAATACTTAAACAGGATTAAAAACAGAGGTTGGAAAGATGGTTTCCAGTCACGCGTAAAGCCTGCAAGTAGCAAGTCAAAAATTTTTTTTAACAAATTTTGAATGAACAGGGTGGCTTTAGTCCACTTCAATACTTTGCATCATTGCATTGCACCATTTTGATCCAGTAATAGAAGCCTAAAGCCAGGCTTAATGTATCATGGCTTGTGACCTGTGGCTTTAATGAAGGCAACACACCATGAACTTGGAGGGCTAGTACTTAATTAAAATGGTAGGTTTGAACCCCATTTCTTTTCCTATCGTCTACAAGTAGTCAGGATTTACTACAAGATTTACTAGTCTTATGACACCACTGGAAGCTCTTATTTCCTTAAAAGCAAGCAAAAACGTTACTTTTACCTGTACTCTTTATGCGGAATCATCTTCTAGTAATAGTGGGGATTCCAGAGCCGGGAAGTAGGTCTTGTTTGGGGTTTTTCAACCTGGATAAAAATAATGAAATAACTTTCTCAGGAACTACCAGCTTGCTTGCAATTCATAGTGAGAACGTCAAAAGCTGGATCTTTGCTGATTTGTTATATAACTGCTGTTACTGTCTTCCTGGCCACGGGCTAAAACCAGCAGCCAATCCTCCATTTCCAAACTACCAAAAAAATGCACTTTGAAACTACACATTCAGTATTTCACAGATTTTAAGATCTTCAAAAAGACTTCTCATAGATCTTCTAAAATTCTGTGCTGTATTACAAGGAAACCCCGTAGAAAGATGCTTTTCCTAAGTATTTGGCTTCGACTGCTCAGGAGTTTAAGGAAATTGGGCTGCTGTATTTTCAGAGCACAGACTCAGTTGACACCCAAATGGAGCCAACCTCCCCAGAGCCCTCAGGTCTCCACGTACCAAATACTTCTAGACATCCAGCAGCAAAAGTGTACCTCCTCAAGCAGAACCTAGATACATACTTTGAGATTTAAGAGCACATGACAAACATAACATTAAATACCGCTCTTCAGTCTTTCTTCAGGGTTCCAAGCTCCTAAAAATTAGCAATATAGCCAGCACATAGCCTAAGTATGAACTACAATAAGTCATGGACATCAAAGTACTTTGGTGTTCTTATAATTGCAGAAGTTGTTTTAGAAAGCTGATCAACAAGGTCTCCAGGAGACTTTTCCTAGAACTCCCATTTTCTGGAAGTTCCTTTTTCTCAATTCTGGTCAACTCTGAAGATTGTGGGCCTGTTTTTTTTTAATTGATAGTTTGCCTTGTACTCAAACTGGCACTGCCACTGGAGCAAAGAATCACACCTACCTTGCCAGCAGGTATTTATTTCCCCAGTGCTGCCCCCTGTGCTGCAGAAGGGCGGGCATTCCTATGGGAACGTAGTGAATTCAAACAGCAGGTTAATCCAGTTCAAAAAAAAAAAAAAAAGAAAACAAAAAAAAAGAGGAAAAAAAAGGAGAAAAGATGACTAAGTATCAGCTGTTTGACCAGAGACTGGCCACTCAGCAGACTCTGGGCAGGGAAAGGTGCAGCATGGGAAGACGAGGCAAGACACCTCTGCTCACTAACCTCTTAACCCAGCACAGCCGCAGGTAATCTGGCTGATTTTCCCCAGTTAGGAATAATTCAAATGGTCGGCCAGCAGAACTGGGGGAGTTGCAAGCTTCTACCAATGGATGGTGATAAAACATTTTCAATCAGAACAGCCGCTTATAGATGCAATGTTTGGCATTAAGAAAAGATGACTTGAGCAAAGCCAGGCTGCCTGCAGTATTTTAGAAAATGTGCATGTGATCACTTGTGCCAGAGGACACGTGGCGTTGTATGTCTACAATCAGCATTATGAGCTGTTCATGGAAACATCTTTAACTGGCACAGTTATACCTGGAAAATTGGGCAATTCACACCTTTACTTTCTCTTCTGCGTTAACTCAGTCAGTCTGTTTCTCTGTGCTGGAGTCAACAGATCTTACAAAGCAGCCCCGTGTCCTGCAAACCTCTCCACAACTTGAAACGCTGTGCTGAGGTGTAGAGCTATAGATGCCTTCCACTTGTTTCTTGCCCTCAGATTGGGAGAACACTTTCTAAGAAACAGAAGGATCTGATTTACCTACGTTTATGTTGTCATTACAGCATTCAAGTTGGAAATCAGTATTTCGAGGCAATGGTTAGAAATCTAGCAGCATTCCTGTATGAGCTGTCATCGCCATCTGCGCTGCCATCGACTTTTTCTCAACTAATCCAGTTGAAAAATAACCCAGCTGAAAAAAGAAAGAAAGAAATTGTTAGATTAGCTCTAGTCCAGTTCACTGTGCCTGTGCAAACGCCTCTGTTGGAACAAGGCAGGGGAAGCAGCAGGGGCCGAAGCTGCTGCAGAAATGCAAGTGTAGCCACATTCCTTGATATTTGAGTAGACGGCCAGGCTGACTTAAAGTCAAATGGGTTTAGGTGGATTCTAATCTTTTTTTATAATCATCAATTTTTTTCACATTCCAAATAGAACCCATCCGCAGAAATGGTGGTTTTCCGGTGGATCTGTTCACACAATACTTTATGCTGGCAGCTCATTTCTGTCTTAGTCATGTTTTCATTTTTTCTTTAGCAGATGTTTACAATTACTCCTTAAAATGTTTCCATTTTCTGTGATCATTGAATGTGAATGAGGTGACATTTTTAAAAAGAATTGTAGCTTTTTCTGGCCAGAACCCATGTTGTTAGATTCAAATAGTCTTTGTCTTTTAAACTGTGGTAAAGGTCTTATATCTTTGTAACAGCAGCATCTGCGCTAGTTTGTCTATTCTTTTTTTTTTGCCAAAATCAAAGTGTTATTTGTCATTATCTGACTATATCTTGTATCTGGTAATCAGATGTGTATATGTCTTTTTATTTAACCTTAAAGAAACGAGGCCTATTCTTCTGAATTTGTGCTTGAGGATTTTTGGGAGGACTGCAGAACAAATGGCATTACGGCAGCCCAAGCTTCTGAAATGCAAAGGAAAGTTTCTTTTATTTCAATCGTTTTTTTCATTTGTTTTTATTGACCTCTATTTAGATCAAAGTTCTCACAAATAATTGCCATGTTGCCAGCACCTGCAATTACGTTGCAGCGTTTGTAACGCTTCAAACTTTCTTCAAAAAACCGATTTCTGGGGGTCATGCAAATTTTTGAGAAAGCTCATTTGTTTCTTCCTTTTTCTTCTTTTGTTTTGTAAAATAAGATTTTCATTTGCAGAAAAAGTATAAAAATATGCCACACATTTACCATAAAGGCTCAAAAAAGAGCACCGCATATATATTTTAACAGAACACCGTTTTTTTTTTTTTTAATGCAGTCTCGTGACTTTTGGAGTGCTGACTCACGATTTTTGCATGCTTGACATCAGCAATACCACAACTGAGAGAAAATCTTTGTGAAAGATTCCTTTCTAGTCCTCTCGAGACAAAGGGATCCTCCAGGAAAAAAAACAGAGAAACAACTGTTTCTTATTCATGATAGTTCTAAGTTAAAAACAAGCACAAACCCCAACTTTAAAGCAAACAATCTAAAATATCTGCCAAACCATTCCTGCTTGCTTTCTTCACCATAAAGACTCAAAAAAGGTACAAACACATTTTTTTCTTTTCTTTGTTAGGATGGTATTAAATCATATAATGCATGAAAATTAAACTTCTAGTATAATTTAATGAACAGCTTCTTTTAATATGCCGGATTCCTCCCTCTTTCTTGTCAAGCAAAAAGTCTGGCATTAGGGACAGACAATGACTTTTTCATTAATGATCATATGTTATTTTTAATTATACTATGTATTTTTTTAGCTTCCATAAAACAAATGGAAAAATTTTATGATTACATTCCTTCTGCTTAATTAAAAAATGTTTTCCTCTACTAGGAATGAAGTACTCTGAGAGAAACACGGAAATTTCACTGAAAAAAAATATTATAGAGCCTTTTTGCTATTAAATGAGAATACTGGCCCATGAGTGAATGCAAATTCATTGCTGTACACTAGTTGATCTGTGACCTCAAGCTTCTGCTTGTTGAAAACAATTAGAAATATTCCCTATTCCTAATAATACAGAAGGTAATCAGTAGCTATCATTAGGATGCTGTTAGTAGTAGTAGAGGGAATATAATAATATATTATACTAACAGTAAAAATTTCATTCCGGAACTGGCTGGTTCAGCAGTCAAAACTCCTTTATCAAGCAAACCTTCCGATTAACTCCAAATATTATTTCTGCATTAAGACTTGAGGATAAATTGCTCGTGGGTGGGACAAAAATGGTCGGTATGTGCCTGTATTAGAATAAATATTTTCGGCATAAACTCTTTTGGAGGCAAATCAGGTCAAAGGATGATTTACAAAACTGTCATTGTCATATGGCATTAATTTGATAGCTCATTTCAATTGACATCTGTGAGAAACAGTTGGACATGCTGTTTCTCTTGCATTAACCAGACTTTTTAATTAATTATGCAAAGCTGAAAGCAAACAAACAAAATTAGACTGAAAAATAAAACTGTACTCGTGTAAAGGTACACATTATTCAGCTAAATTCACGCTATAACTGACTATAAATGTGTACTGTTTGAATAGCAAACATCACCAAAATCATCAGTCATCGAGTGCTGCTCAGCCCACAATATGAAATCTTCTCCAGCACCATAGATCACCCCTTTTTTCCAACCATTTGTTCTACATACAGACATGAACAAAGACACTATTACTACTTCTAAATACTTATAATATATTTCTAATAAATTTACTAGTACAGAAGTACTATTATTTCTTCACAATTAGTCTTTCAGAACAATATTGAGATCAGAGACAATTTAAGTATCTGGTTCACAAAGTTGGATCTACTGAATAGCAGACTATAAAACATGTTATTTGATCTATGCTGCAGCAGTCCTTTAGCTGATCACGAAACCATGCTGGGTGTCTCTAAACACCAGTAAGGACAGCACTCATTTAAGAATGCCAGAGCATCACTCCGTAACTGCTCCTTAATAATATTATCCCATATTTGTACTAATTCTTTGTAACCCCTAATTTGCCCAGAAAGTCAATTTCTCCGTTAAATTTAGTCTTTTTAGAATGACACCATATGTTCACACTAGCTTAGCAGAAATACACCTGAACAGAAAATATTTCCAATTTTTTTATGTTCTCACTTGGCAAGGTGTCATTAGGACACCACAAGCTTCAAATATATCAATATTAATTACAGGGCGCTACTTTCTTTTTCCTAGAGATGCAGATATCCAAGATGATGCTGTGTTATTTGATCAAGATGGGTGGAAAAAAATCCCTCACAAGACAATGTCTAGAGCATTTCAACACTCTTAACATGACTTGAGCTTGTCTAGATGAAATCTTTTCTTTTGGGACTGCTCTCCTCTAGAATCAAATTCCTGTTGTAAGATCTCAAGCCATCAGCTTTTCTCTTCTTCCCAATAAAAAAAAATAAAAATCTTTAAAGTCTTCAGCCAGCTTGTGCTTTGGCTATATAGTGCATCACTCAATGTACAAAATCTCATAGAGAGGAGCAATTATTTCTGCATATATATCATTTGGTTAAAAAATGTAAAGATTATTTGCAAGTTTAGTATGATTTCTGGAAAGGACTCTATGCCTGAAATCAGGGTAATCCTGGAATTCAACAAATAAATTTGTAATGGGAGTTCTTGGCTATACAGATTGTTGTTGTAGATACGGGGTGGTACAGACTGAAAGGACTGTTTGTTGACTGTTTCCTTCTGACACAGTATTTGAATCCCAGTCTGAGGTGGTCTGCTGCTTGCCTGCAGTGCAGGAGAAGAAACTGCTTCCCTTTTGATGTATAATTTGGCTTCTGGTTTTTGTTTTGCTTTCCTTAAAGCACTGACGACTGACCATGACTGGAGCTGGTAGAGGATGTCAGACTGATATGCAGTTGCTCCTACTCTACCAGAGTTCCCAGCCGGGGTGTCTTCCTCCTATTAAATCAAGTTTCAGATGTGAGGTCAATGAAGGTTTTCCCCTACGTCGGATTAGTACAAACTATTAGAATTTTTATGGTTTTACTTTTCTCAGTAAGTATGAATTATTTAAAATAATTTGAGACTTTTGACCCCTCCCCCAGCTAGAAGTGAATGAGTCCGAAAGAAAAATATTTAGGAAATGAACTCTTGTTTACAAAGATGAAGTAAAAAAGTTCTCTTTCTGATCTCATAAAAGCTGTCAAAGTACGGCATGCAGAGTTATTTATGTTATTATGCTTTTAAATAAAATCTTCACAAATTTCCAAAGAGCATACTGCAGTCAATTATTACATTATGTTACTGGAGTTGACAAACTATCAAAATAAATTTCTAGAAGTCCTATATTTATGATGCTAAGATTATGAGGAAGTATCGACTGAATAATGTCTCTGTAACAGTGCATATGTATATAATTATAATGACTTATAAGAGGAGTAACTCCATCACTCAGTGACTGAAAACAACTTGTTATTTACAGCCAGGCCTGTTCATCCAGCACCTGGCTGGACAAAAGTCCTCAGTCTTGCCAAAAGATGTCCAAACTTGGACTATCTTTCCTTGGAAAAAGTGATGTTTAATTGATAGCCTGACACAGTTGTAACTGTTCTGACAAGTTGAAGAGCAAGAAAATAAAAGCGACTTGAACACGTTTTCCATAGGAACATATTATCCATAAATATCAACGATCTAAGGAGAATACATGGCAGTGCAGAGAGGAGGTACTCTTGCACAGTCTCTCTGTCCATTATTGACACCATATGTTGAAATACAGTTCCTTAGAAGGAGAGTGGAAATATTTCAAACATGCTTTTTTTTTTTTTTAATGTTTTAGTGCCCAGGTATTTGTGTTAGCAGTAGAAAACAGAAATGCAAAGGATTTTCTTGGCACATGTTGTACCACACCGCAACAACTTAATATTGTTACCTGGCAATTAACCTAAGTATATGCATCCTCAAATTATCACATAAGTTACAGTACCATCTAGTCTGGGGAACAGATTTAAATGTGTTTATGCTATAGCTATCCAGTGGTTTGTTTTCTGTAATACAATAAACAGCTGTTTACAGATAAAGATAATAAGCTGTGTTGAACCTCTCGCTTTGATTCTAGCCCCATCATGTATCACTGAAGTTACTGGGACTCAACATGAGATTAAATGGACAAATCCTGGCCCATCTACTTTATTAGCATTCTTTTACCAGGCATTTAGTAACCAGCCACTACCTAGAGACCCCAGCAATGAATTCAGCTACAAAACACTCCAGTCTTGCAGTACAAATAAACAGCTTGCCAACAAACTGGCATTTCACAGATGATTCTCTCGTGTTCTCAAGAAATGGGTAAAGCAGTTGTGATGAAATGTTAATAGAAATGTTGGCAGATCAGAGCTGCGTGAGTGAATAGGCAAGAAATTATAGTTGTGGTAATAAGCACCAACCCTTCAGAAATCCAGTTATCCCTTTCATCTACCATTGGGAGGACTAAAAGAAAGATTTTATTAATGAACAAAATGTTATCTGAGAGGTTTAAGTAAAAAAATATTTTAATGTATCTAAAAAATAGATACCAATTTAAAAGTTTGGACCAAACAGCATCTTCATGGGAATGATGCAAATTGGTCTTCACTTTCTGCACAGATACGTCCTTATCTTTGATAGATTAGAAAAAAAATGCTAGGTCAGGACACGGTGTACATAAATTTGACATCTCAGACACATTCTAAAAGCTCATATTTCAAATACTGATGGCAATCTCATGCACTATCTAATTTAAATTTCCTGTTCCGTTTAAATGTTAATATGTACAGAAAAATTAGGATTACAGGGGTCATAGGAGACCCTGTGGTCCAGACTCTACCACTGCTGAATGTTCTCTTCCAGCATTTTCCCAACAGTAACTCTGCGATAGGAAGTTATGTCCTTTTTTCACACATGTAGCCCTTAGGGACAAAACTCCCTACACCTGGAAAAAGTCATTATACTACTGTTTCTCAAAGAACCTGTAATGGGTTTCTTATTGCTACATGTATTTTTGGGGTGGTGATGGTGGGGTAAGGTCTACAAAACCCCCTGTGCAAATGTACACTGTGGTGTACCCTTGTAGCAGAGTACAAATGTACCACAGCCTACAGCAGGGTACTGTTTGCTTCTGGTCAGCTGGAGTGGAACAGGTGAAAACATCTAAAATTATAGTCCCTGTTTTCTACTTGCTGCCTTTTGAGCATCATAGTGGAATGTCCAATTAGTGCAGCTTGCGAGCTCACCAAAGCTGGAATAACCAGCTTTTCTCATAGGGACAACAGAGAACCCATCATGAACTCTTTTCCCCACAGAAAGTTACACGGGAAGGTTGGTTCCCATCTGATGGACGCTTTATTTTACGCTCATATCTGTTTTTATATTTAAGGTCATGAACAGAAACCATTGGAACTAGGAAGAGCTGAAACCACTAGTGTGAGCTTGCCTGGGTTTTTGTTTTGGTTTTGTTGATTTTCTTAGCACAAATGTAGTGATTAACAATAACATTTTATGACCTGCCTTGGTGAGACCCTCCAGTCAGCATTCCTATTTCGTGGCTATTTTGACAGAAACCTGAGTGTTTTAATGGACTAAGTTAGAAACTTCTTAAAACTGCTTAAGATTTTTATCTGAGAAGATGATTTGGTCAGGCACTTCTGCCTTCCCGTCAAAAGGCCACCAACTAGTATGAAATAAACTACATGTATAGCTGCTTCTTTCCATTTAGCTATGGTGGCAAACAGCCCTATGAAGAACGGTGTCTGCGAGGCTCTGGCAGACAGTACTTCATGTAACTTTCATGACTGCATTTACTTTTAATTGATCCTGCAGTCCTGTGCCCCTTATGGAGTGTTTTAAATCAATGTCAACCATAAAGGGGTACTAAACTGTACAAGATCCTTTCTTGGTTGCAGTTAAAGATAACTTATTTATGAGGACATGAATAAAACTATAAGTGTGTGAATGTAAATATGGTCAAAACTTTCCGAACTCTTATTTCATAGATGGGAGAACATCAGGCATCAAAGCGTGGATTTTTTTTCATTTTCCATCATGAAAGATTCAACAGGGCCCTTTGAATGTTTTCCCTCCCCTTATGCTTTTCCCCATCCCTTTATCAGCTGGATATGACATTGATTTTCTCATTACAGAACAGAACTTCCAAAGCGAGTGGAAGAGAAGCTCCTCCAAAATTTGCTGTGCTCTGGCATTCACCCAGCACTTTCATATTACCAAAACATGCACTCTGCAAGATAAGTGAGATAAGCCATGAATGATTCCCACCAGAATCAGGTCTTCTCAGCCTGTAAGTCCCAGCACAGACATTACTAGTAGCTGCTGAAATTCCTTAGGCAGAGCGATGCCATAGCATTTATGAATGCTTTTAATCCACTTGCACTGTACAGTAAGAATGACAGCTCAGGGAGTGACTATGGATCACTCCATCAATCAGATCCCTTTATTTTGGGACAGCCTTCTCAAAATATTTCACTGCCTGAAGTAGCTCCAAAGTATCACGCTCTACAAGAGGTTTGCTCTTAATACAGAGCTGAGGAAGTAAATGGTCCAAACCCCTGGCTAAACCTGCTATGCTCACTGTATTTGCATTAATTATACAAAATTAATTTCTCAATAACCTGTCAAGGGAAGAGGACACATGGAAGAATTAGTGAAGTCGTGCTGTATGGTCTCTCTGGAAACTTAAGAATCTCATACTGCTGAAGTATTGCTGACATAGAACTGATGAATGCACAGTGATGAAGTACAGAAAAAGAATGCCATTCCATCTTTATATATTATATTTTTCCTTTCAGAAAATCAGGAGAGAGTGAGTCTGTATGGGAGGCATCTGAAATCTCATCTTAATCAATATGAAAGAAATTACAGATGGTGAATTAACTATAAAGACTATTAGTGCTCATGAGTTATAAAACAAAGTAAAAGATCACACTGAAATAAAAATTGAAGAGATACACACAGAGTGGTCATTATCTTACTTGATTTTCCCTTTTCTGGATTAGATTTTACACTTTTAGGAGTTCAGGGTTTTTTTTTTCCCCAGTCAGAGCATAAGTTTTATAACTCACCTAGACAGAGTTTTTATTCTGTAGAAATCTTCCGAGTTACACACATTAAATATACGACGTATTATCCCACTGGCATGAGGCAGTTTACTCTGAGAATGCAGCAGAGAATAGAGTCCAGAATTAATATATTCCTCAAACCTGAGTTTAACATGAATCTCAGCGAAGATGCTGAATTGCACCTGCTCAGAATTCAAAGTTAATCATAATGTCTTTAAAACCTCCATCCTGTATTTGACACTTTAGCTCCATGTGCTTGGAGATTTTTCTACAACTGTTCTTTGAAGAGTAAATTCCCCTGAACAGACAACCTGTGAAGGACAGTTCATACAGTGGCGGTACACATCTGGCCTTGCAACGGATGGTGCACGGGGGCCTGCTGTGCTTACAGTGGCAACAGAGCCAAAAAATCCTACCGTGTTTGCAAAAATAACTAACTTATTTTTGAACCAGAGCTGGTTCTTTTATATCCCAACCTGAAATACAACATAACTTTATAACAGTTTTTTTGTGCTTTTTTTTTTTTTTTACATAACTTTAAAAGTCTTTTGTAAACTATTCAGAAGAATGATACCAGGTTTGGCCTGAACCCAGCAGAGCACATGTTTAACCTTCTGCATGTCACTGGTTTCTGAAATCAATGGGACTGCTTGCAGCCTGAGAGTAAATCATGTGCTTCAGTGCTCTACCACAATAGGACCTTTACAATTGTTTTCTTCTGTACAGATAATTCTAGGAACCCTCACAGAGCCTCAATGACTTTCACATATGATGAAGATTCTCTACTATAGGTAGGATGAAACCTTGCTAAACACCTCTTTTTACAGCTTTTTAGCCTTGTGTCTCATTTCTTTGTCAACCTGATACTAGAATTTAAACCTTGTTGGAGACATAGATTAATTACAAGCAGAGGGAGTTAAATACATGTATAAAAAAGGAGGCCCTTCCTAGCAAACATAGACATAAGTAATAAAATAATTGTACACCTATAAACTGCATGTGCAACAAACAGAGTCATAGAATCAGCAAGGTTGGAAGGGACCTTTAAGATCATCAAGTCCAACCATTAACCTACCCTGACAAAAACCACTTCTAAACCATGTCCCTCAGTACCACATCTACCCTTTTCTTAAACACCTCCAGGGATGGTGAATCCACCACCTCCCTGGGCAGCCTGTTCCAATGTTTAATAACCCTTTCAGTGAAAAAATGTTTCCTGATATCCAATCTAAACCTGCCCTGACATAACTTGAACCTGTTTCCTCTTCTCCTATCACTTGTCACCAGGGAGAATAAATAAAGCCTCCTTTAGCTCTGGTGATGAAAAAAGGTTTGGGTTTTTTTCCCCATGGGGAAAAAGAGAGACTATTTGGGGTACACAATTTAATTCCTGAAAATTGCATTAAACACTCTGCAAAACATAAGCACACACTTTAGAGATCCAGTACTGCTGAAAGCTTGGAGCAAGGTGTGCCCTGACTGTTTGCAAGAGGACTAGTTATTAACATTTTGACTTGAAATACTGCAAGTGCCCCGAATTAGTGTAAACACCTTTGGAACACCAGGAGCTATACTACTAAGGTTGATAGTTTTACAAAATAATTATGCCTATTCTCTCTAGAAGAATATTATTGAAATTTGGATAGACTCAATCTAAAAAGCACAAACTTGTAAGGAACTACTGAACAAGAAACACAAATTAAATTGGCATTTTTTTTTTCCTAAATATCTTTTGTGACTTGCCCAGGCACCATCTAATAAATGGTATCACTTTAGGAAGAAAAAATAGCCCTGGTCTTCTGAACACCAATCCATCTTTTTTTGTGCAATAAAATAAAAATATAGCTTCAGCTCACCTACTTGTTGCTGGCTCAAGAGCCCCCTCTCATAAACAACCAGAGTTTCTGATGAAATCTATTATGTGCATTTAAGGTGAGAAACTATTGCCTTCCCCTTGGATGAAAACAACTCTCACCTTTACCTCAGGATGCTCAAGTGGTTTATGACATAACGCTTGTGCTCTCAGGCTGAAAAATAAAACTTAAAAAAAAAATCAAACCAAAACAACGCCGTCCCCCCCACACCTTAGACATGCAGTAAAATTTCATGGAGGTTTGCAGTAAAGAAGCATGAGCAGATTTCTGCTGAGCATTGGCTGAATTTATACCTGGTCTCATTTTTCAGTCGCACCTGCATCCACACAGGAGTTCCTCCACGGCTCCTGTCAAGCTGGGCTTAATACTTGCCTCAGGTGAAAGCCCTGACTCCTCCTTACCTACAGTGTCATTACACAGGTGGCAAAACGGCAAGTCTTTAATGATGCTGAGCTTAATTAATTTACCTGGGTCTGGTGGGCAGGGCTGCTGCCGCTTTAGCCTGGTGGAAATACCCCGGTCCCCTTGACATCTGCAGCTGGGAAACGCGCTGCTTTGCTGCCAGCAAGAGGAAATATTCATGAACAGAATATCGCCTGGGTATGCTGATGAAAAAGAAACCAGCTTTCGGGGTATTTTGCTGATGTCTGATTTGTCAGCTTCACTCTGCATCCTTTCTTGGGCAACAACAACAGTGGTTCGTACGCACTAACTTCTCCATCCACATAGCTTTTTTTAAAACGTAGAGATGCTTTAAATTCACTGTGAGAGGTAAAAAACCTAATTCCTAGCACCCACACCTACCTCTGGGTTCAGTGATGTATTTCAGCCCTGCACATCTGACACGCAGTAAAATATCAGCATCTTACAGTACCAGATACTAATTAGAAAAAGAAATGTGTTAGACGTCAGGCCTCAAGAAAGCAAACTTAACATTCTGACAGCAGCTGGAGAGTGATAGCCATAATCAAGCATTGTCCCTGCTCAGATCTGTGCCAAACAACCTCGCTTACTTCCAGCTAATTCTCCATCAGAGACGATCTTTCTTTACGATTCCAAAGAAACATGTTGTCAGTTCCCACCTGCTGGCATTGCTAGAAATAAAACCGCAGTTGATCGGATGCAATAGGTCAGCAGAATAGTGCATTGAACTGTTGTTTGTGCTTCCAAGCTGTGTTACAGGGGATGCACTAACATTTATTAACCCTTTCTCAAACCAGGGCTTTTGCCACGCTTTTATAAAGCAGTGCGGTTTCAAGGATGAAAACACGTCCTTTTAGGAATTTCAAAGGACGCCAAATTTGGGCTTGCTGCCAGGCTAAAAGTTCGATATCATTTGAAAAACAAAATATATTAGAGAAGAAAGGAAATGCAGATGTCAGCCTAGTGACACAGAGTAATCTATTTGCTCAGTGCTTGTATTTTCCTACCAATTTTGTATTTTTCAAAAAGGACAATAAAAGAATTGTGCTCACTGCTAATTAATGACAAGCTGGTAAAAGCATCTATCCATTGTTCCATTTATTTCTTCATTTCCAGCAGTTAACAGCCCTGTTCTGAAATGAATCAATGTCGTTTACACAATGCTGTCACCCCTATTGTTTCTTTATCATCCTTGCATTTTCATAAATCGGAGGTGTTAATCCCTTAATGGCTTCTCTCAGAGCTCTAAAATGTATGCAAAATGGTAATCCATCCCCTAAACAATTCACATTTACACAGGCACCCTCTTAAATATGTTTACTATTAAAATGAATCCTTTGTTTGGATGTAACCCTATCTGTTTGTTTTCTAAACACTGAATCATAGCAGGTATCCAGAGTCTAATTTTAAGTAGTGACTATCAAGTAACCCTGTCCTTTTACAAACCTGGTTATTTCTCTCCAGAGGTGAAAGACTTTTTTTTTTTTTTTTTCCTACGAGGAATCATATTTTTTACATATGAAATGGAGTCCGTGCCTGTCAGGTTTTGAAGGAAAAATCAAGGGCTTGATGCAAAGATTACTAATGTAAGGAAAAGACATAACCTGCTGTTAGTGGTCTTAGGTTTGGGCCTGAGTAAGCAGTGTTACACGCTCTCTCAGAGTCTGGAAAGGAAAACCATGACATTTATCTATAATACTTTAAAAGTAGAAAGATTTAATTCCTTGGTATCCAGGAGTACAGTAGTCCGTGGTTAAATCTTTGCAGGATTGGGACAGTAAAGTTTCTGGGACAGACTGCACCTTACTGTCTGTGCAGAAATCTGCCTAGGCACTTGGACAACTGATTTGTTTGCAATCTTTTGTAGTTAGCATCAACAGAAATGTTCTTGCTCTCCAATACATTTTATAAGGTTTTACAAGTAAATTCTACACCGCTTGACGGCTTCAACCCTCTTAAATGATGTATTTTTTTCCATTCGGTTTTGAAAAGGTCACTATCAATGCTAATATTTCACATGCACTTTCCTAAGCCTGATTCAAAGTAATTTAAATCACTGAGTTTCATTTCATTGTTCTTATGTGCCTTTGGGCCAGCACTGAAGTGAACTGCATGGAAACAACTTTCTAGGAATTATATGCTGACAAGTACGGGATAATTTCCAGAATCAAAGTGCAACTCTTTTAAAGCAAGATTTCAAACACACTCTCATCTAAGAAAGGTACGGCTTGATGAGATATTATGCCGGCGCTAGGATCAAGATAAAAATGAAAAAACCCAAAGCCTTAAAACTGAAATATCTGACAACTAGGCAAAAAACCTCAGGAAAAAAAAATAGCATTGGTGGTAACAGAAGCAGCAATACGCATAAAAATTAAAAACAACAATACTTTAAGCATCGTTTATGTGTTTCTGTCTAATTCACTTTTGTTTCAAGTTGCAGAATCTGCACTGCTTAGAAGTGACACTGAAGTTCTCCAACAATGTGTAATTGTGTGATCTGTGCTGCTTAAAGGATGGATCCTTGGAGTACTGACACAGAGAGGGAGAAGATCAAGGCTTGGCAGTGACTGTAACATGCTGCTACACAGCAGGCAAACAGGGGAGTTGAGCAGCTGCACCAAGGCGGGTTGTGCTGCCTTTTTCCTTTCTGCGCTTGTTTTGACTTGTGTTAATCACCCATTGTTCTAGGTGGGAGAGCTAAATTAAAGGACAGGGTGATCGAATAGAGCTCCCATTCAATTAGAGGAAGCAGGTCACTTCAAATTCCACTGCACAAGGAGGTGATAATCAGGAATTAGAAGTATACCTGGAGAGGTGTATCATTTAGAAGTAGGTACAACAGCCTAATTTTAACTAAAGTTAAATGAAAATACTTTGTAGTCTTCCCAAAGTTTCAACACCTGCCAGCACTAAACATTGGAGATCTCTGGAACTCTCCTTTTGCCATGAATTTACAGCACCGGTTTTCAGGGGGAGAAGTGCAGGGAGGATGAAAAGAGATAAATGGAAATGAATTTAAAAAAATCACCCTGAACATTTTTTGTGCGTTGTTTTGCGATAATCTTCATGACACGCCGCCAAATTAGATTGCCATTTTATAAATACTTTTAAGCATGGGGAGAAGTTTGACTCTGCAGAACTTTCAGCCTTTCACATATGCCAGGATCTTTCCCAATGAGGGATATTACTAAGAAACATTCATGTGGCTCTATGTAGGTGCATTTCCTATCAAATTAAAACTAGCACGTTTCTCAATCTTTGTATGAATAACCATTGTTGTAAGATTTCAAGCCAAATTTCCTTGGGCACAGAGGTTTTGAATAAACCTTGCATGTGAATCCCAAAGTGTCACATACCATGAGATCCACAGAGCTCTTGAGGGTCTGCCAGGCATTCTTCATTCTTCACTATCTTTCCCTAAATTCTGTGGGATCTGAGGATTGTAGCATATGCCTGTCTTCTAGGCAGGTGTGGGGGGGGAAGATACACTTTGGTCCATAAGCCAAAGTTACTGAGTACTGAGTTACTCCAGAGTTAAATTAATGGCTATGTCTTTTATCGAAGCTTACGGACCACATCTTGTGCACTCTGGTGAGTACTCTTAGGTACTAAGAGATCCTTCTACCGTGTGTGGAGTGCACCTTTCCTTGATAGAACACCATAGATTGAAGAATAAAAGGTTGGCATCATATCTGTCTAATTTCTCTTGATGTGATGATATCAAAGTACATCACTGAGACATTCAACAAGATGTGATTTGAAAACAGAGATCAGCAGTTCTCCAAAGACCAATAATACAATTGTTCCAAGGATAAAAGGGTTGCAGATAAATTAGAAGTGTCGCTCTCCGACTACAGGTAGAAATGACACAGTTATTTGGACATAAGACTGTTCTGTTCCAGTGGCATAATGCAGTTTTTGAGGCTTTCAGGCTCCTATGCCGACATGTCCTCTATTTGTGATACACTGTCCTGGGACAGATCACTGTTTTGTGGTTTATGTGAGGAGTGGACATTTTTGGTCAAAGTAAGTACTGACAAACTGCAAGTGATTTTTATAAAAAGGGAGAAAAAAGAGACAGATCTGGAGCTGTTTTCTCTTTACTTCAGTTTCAATATTTTCAGTTTATAGAAATGGATAATATGGCTTTATCTGTGTTCCTTTTTATTCCATTGAGAGTAACCATCAAACATGACCTAAAAAATCAGAATTTTCTATGACTTGAGTTTAAATACGATGGAATTCTCTCTACAACAAAGCAAAGAGCAGCACTCACGTGGCTCTCTTGACTGTTCTAAGTCATGGACAGGAGGCAAAATAATTGAACATACATTGTCATTTCCCAGATGAGTCCTCAAGTATTCTGCAATATATATTTTTCAAAGGTATCACCTGAAAAATGTATCCTTGAATAAGCTTGCACTGTAAGGTCTGGCAAAGTATTCCAAGTCTGGATTTTTTAAACCTAATTCTGTTGCAAATGCAACTATTCTGATTGTTTTGATTTAATCAAAACTGGCTGTTAAATCTCTAATTCTAACGTCTTTTCAATCTTTGCTCAAAGTGACACATACGTACTCTGTGACTGCGCATTGTGAAGTTAACAACTTGTTATTTGGCCTATCAGATGTTGAATATTCAGCCCCTTGTTGGAATTGTTCAAAATGTAAAACTACTTCTGCCTTTATTGCTCCTGTCTCTCAATTCATTCTTAGAGATCATAGTTTTTCCAGAAATCAATTAAGAAAAACAGAGAGATGTTGTATTTTTAACTTCTGAGGCTGAAGGTTTCCAGACTCTCTTTGTAGTCAAAGGAGGAAAAGAATTAGGAGGAGGAAGAATAAAGTATATATTTCATCGTCTAGTGATAACCCAATACAGAAATATACGTATTTTTAGAGACTTAGTCAACAACTTGATACAGAATTAAAATAGTCCATGTATTGTTTTAAGATAATCATAGGAGTTACCAATCAAATTTTTATATGATTACATGATATTCTTTGAAGACTGGAAGATTAATTGAATCCCATATATATTAGTTCTTTTTTTGTTGTTGTTTTTTTTTTTTTAAAAAGTTCATGGTGTCTTTAGGCCTCAGCCTAATCAGAGGAAATAATTTTAGTTGGTGAATACTGTTCAACCCACTGAGAAAAAAACCCTGTTTACACAACAAGCCAATTAAGGCTTATATTGAAAAGAATCTTCAAGAAATAAACATTAAAATTTCATAATAAAGATTAAGATTTTCAAGTAAGGCTATGGAATATAAAATCAGACCACTGTAATTAAGGCCATCCTAATAGGTTTTCAGAAATAATTGCCAAACCTCACATATGTCACATCTAGCTATCTATGTGCATACTTAGTGGCCAGAGTGAATTGGGACTCTGTCAGCTGATTATTTCTGTAATCAAACGCCCCTTTGGTTAAATGAAGCACTGCTTGAATATCATTGAATAGAATTAAACAGAGAGTATTTATTAAATTGTTTCTAGCTACCATCACTGTTGAGAACATTTTAAATAATTCTTGTTCATATTTGTATTTCTTTTTGTTTATCATTGAGAGCAGCTGTCACACGTGGAGGAAGTCAGTGTTTCTGTGCCATTTCTGTAATGAAAAATACTCCTGCTCTTTGCTTAACAAATCTTTAACCTCTCACTGATGAATTATCTACAGAATTTAGCCACAGTTTGTTCCAAATAGGTTTCATATCCTATCAAGCAAACTGGAAAAAAAAAAATTCTTAGCCAAATGATGCAGAATTTTAAGCGCCTGGTCTAAATCTCACTGAAATGAGTAGATACTCCTACAGGCTTCAGTAGGCTTTGGACGAAGCTCTAGGTGTACATTAGCTTTAGTGACACATTATTTTGACGTTATTTTTGTGATCTCATACCACCTACCCAATGGGCTTGTTTGCTCCACCAGTGCTAGTGCTTCCCAGCCTAGGCTGGTCTAGGTCTTCAATGAAAGGGTCATGTCTACTCTTATTTAGCTTTGATTAACATCATTAACCTATCACACACTGAAGCAACTTGCAGAGCAAATTGGTACGCCAATTTCAGCAAGTAACATAAAGGAAAGAACAGCTTGGATTGTCAGATAAACATACCCAGAGGTGCAGTTAGGATGCTGAAATTATTAGGTGAATGATAGGAAGCCAAAAAATCAGTGAGCCACTTGAGCAGAGAGTATAAACATAAATATCCAAAAGCATGCCACAGTGCATGCGTATTTTATGTTGATGTGCTAATACATTATCTGCTAAGGGTTTATTTAAACCATTTTTGTATTCCCTGCAATTCATTTATCTGCATAAAGAAGAGCCACTAACAGGACAGTGCCTTATGAACAAGCAACCCTGTATGTTTTCCACTGCTGTTTATAATTCTTCATGCTCATATCTATAATTCATGAGCAAACTGGCTCGTGAATGTTTCCATAAAGGTTGAACAAAGTATGGTGCTGTTAACACTCGCGCTGTCATGCACAGAATCGAAATGTGCCCACTCTCATTCTATTCATCACAGCTCAAAGACATTTTGGCAATGATATTATCCAAATATTATTAAAACTTTGAACCCTGTCCCCATAAATTATAGCAAAATGGTTTCAGAGCCATTAGGCAAGGAGGATGTATGGGCTCCAGTTGCTTTGGAGTAATTATGTGCTTAAAAGGAAGCGTGGCTAAGCATTCTACCAGTAAAAAGAGAAAAGCTATGATCATTTGTTACTGCTTCAGTGCTGTACACAGTATTGCTCACACAGGTCAAGCCAACCTTACAGCAGGACAATTATCTGCCTAGAGAGACCAAACATCTGTTATTAAGTACGCAGAGGCACCACTGCAGCATGCTAGAAATCTTGTCCACTTCATTGGTTTGGCTTACGGTAATGTACTTCAAACACTTGGCTAACTCTGCACAACATCCCCCCTTTCTTATTGTTACTGCAACAGTTCAGCTTTGAAATATGCAGTACCTCCACTCCCCCATTACTTCCTTTAATATGTGCACAGCTGTTAAAGATGATGGTGTAACTTTAGATGAGTCGCTCTTTCTCTTCTCTCTCGCTCTCTTCTTCAAAATGTGTTTTGAGACGTTCTTGTACATTTATAAGTTACCCACTGAGAGTCACTGTGGAGATCAGGAGTGGTGCAAAAGCACAGGGACACACAGTTTTTATATTATAAAACAAACTTTGCTTGATTTCAAACATTCCCTAAGCTAGCCAGAGAGGCGAAGGATGCCTTTTCACACAGGTTATGTGTGTTAGTTATGAAATAGGTGTTTAAAACAAACTGCAGTGGAACAGATACCACCCTTCTTTCTTTTTTAAAATTAAATTTACAGTAGAAAGTTGATGAAAGAAAAAGAACCAGGAAAGGAGAGATGACTTGATTAGAGATGGCTATGTGGATATGTGACTGTAACTGAGACACCAAGAACAGATGCAGCCAAATCTATTCCAAGTGGATATTGTAAATCCATTCTGGGGTTTATTGATCCAGGGCTGACTGTTCTTCTGTGGTGAAAAATGTTACTTAACAAAGCCTGCAGTCACTGACAAACAGGTAGAATGATCCTCTCTTGCCAGACTGATTATTCACCTGAAGTGAGGAGATTCTGAACTGTACACAATTTGCTCCACTTCTTAATAGCTCTGATGTTAATAGACAACAGTTTTTCCCCCTCTGATAGAAATTGCAGATGTAACTGACACATTTGCTTTCACAGGGCATAGCAAGAACTCTAAAAAAGAGTAATGAATGGGTGGCAGAGATGTCAGGGTTAGAAATTAGATCTATCTTATCTGTCTTGGGTTTTTCTAAGGCGTCTATCACAGTGCAATAATCAAACCTCTGGAGGAGATTTTAGGTGGGAGAGATACAGAAATTAAAGATCCTAAGAATATTTTTTCTACAAGCTTTGACGAAAAATGTACAACTTCTGTATTTGCTTTATACACACTGCACTATTGTAAGAGGAGCTGATACAACTGGCAGATTTACGCCATCCTGAGATTCTATCAGCATAAACTTCTCTTTAAAGAAACCCAGATTTCCTTATCTTAAAAGCAAATGAGAATAATACTCTGGGATGAAAAACACAGGTCCATGGTGCTGCATGTGTAGATAGAAAGTAAAAAAAAAAAAACCAAAACAACAAAGATGAACAGGATCACAAGAGGGAAAAACAATCTTATGTTAAAGACGACATCACTGTGTAATCACCAGGGTATTTTGCCCCTAAGCAGAAAATACAGGCTTCAGAGGAAAAGGCATACCTCATCACTATGATGCGTAGCTCACTTCAGCCTTTCCCATCCACATTATGCTCTCTTTTCAATATGCGTGCTTGTGAATAAAAGACCAGTTAGGCAGAGAGTTTGAAATTGGATCAGTGAAGAGGAGTGTGTCTTCTGTCTGAACTTTATATTCACTCATGCCTAGCCCCAAAGGAATTACAGAATCAATTCAAAACATACCTAGAAAGGAACAATTTTAGTTAGCTTTTTTTAATTTCAAATTTGTTCGTTCTAAAGCCAACCTCCTGAACTCCTCAGACACACTCTTTCTCTCATAGTTATAGCAGATGCTGTATCTATAATGGGTATGTTTGTCAAACAACAGGCAAAGAATTTAACACCTAATTCAAGAGGAGGTATTTGGGGCAAGTCTGAAACTGGGTACACTAAGAAATATATTTAATTCTTCTAAGATGACACTCCTGGAAAGAATTGCAAGTAAATACGCACCTGCCTTCGAATCATCATTGACTCCTGTAAGTGCGAAGGCTTATAACGTATTCAGTACACTAACAGCAACGGTCTGACCAGAAGAAAGGAAACTGATCCTTTTGAATAGGCCCTTCCAGAAGGTATGTTTCAAGAAGTTCATATACCCTTTTCTAGAATTTTTTGGGTAAAGAAATACATTGCACAAAGTATCCAGCAATATACTTGATGTAACTGGGACATACTTCACAAGTATTTTGGAATCATGACAGTTATCAACGGAAAAGAAACCTGTAATATTCAAGGGTACTCAGCTTCAGTAGAAATAATTTTAATCATGCAAAGAGAAGAGAAGAACCCACCTGCTGCTGTTCAAAGCAGATAAGACCTTTGCCATGAAGACTGTTCTCCACCATGAAGAAACGACCATAATCCAGTGCAGCCTCCAAACCTCCTGACAGTCCCAGCTGCAGCATGTTACACACCAAAGGCCAAAGTTTTGGGTGAGAGAGAGAGAGATGCCAGGACATCACAAAGAGCCAAAATACTTCAGAAATGACTCAGAAGTTGCATTGGATTGATTATATCTATAATTAAGAAGCAAATCCAAGAGTACAGCCCAGGCAGAACAAAATGACACCTCTATAGATCATAGAGATGTAATTTGAATAGAGGAAATACGGTAACCGGAATGAGATTCCTCTGGGTAGAAAAATGATCCTAATCATACGCAGAAGTGATCCAGCTGGTCTTATTACACCATGCTATTGCTAGCAAGATATTAGCAGGTTTTTCCTGTCCAAAATACTGATTCTCAGATAATCATTAAAGGCCCAATTTTTAAAAAGCAGGTAACACCAAGTATTGTTACCTCACTAGCAATAGGCACTTTCAAATTGTACACATAAATTCAAACTATAGAAATCTGTAACAGGATTATAATTTTATAATATTATATTTGGTGTTTTGAAAGTCAAATAGACAAGGTATATTTTAAAATCAATTCTTTACTGTTTAGAAGCATTTTCTGTGCAATATTTATCTGATTTTACTTTGAATCACTTGGTTTCATCCTTCTGAGTTTCTAAGGACAATAAATAACCATGATGGGACATAAAATGACATTTTAAAAAGTGGAACTCCACAGAAATCAATGGGATTTTTGTTTAAAACCTACAGCAGCCTTTGGTTACAATATAAATAGTTTTCTGTTTCAAATAACTAGTTTTTAATAAGTGCTCATGATAAACCAGGTGTTTATTTTCAAAATGAGGCCATGACTTTACTGATAAGACTCTTCCAAAAGAACATGTGTATACATATACCATATATATTTACCTCTTTACAAAATGGACATTTACACAGCGCAGATGCATAAATTAAAAGATGCAGTATGCTCAGCTTTATGGACTATATCAAACCAAGCTCATAAACTCAGTGTTTCCTAATTAATTTAAACACCATTAACAACAAAGCAGACCAATTCAAACTATTCTGTAAAATGTCACTATTTGTCAATATGTTTACAGCAAATAGGGTTGCGTAATTTCTTGGGACCACGTAAGAGAAGTGACAAAAGATGAGCTAGAGCTTAAGGCTGGGACAGGAGAACGAAGCAGGAGGGGAGAAACCAGTGTTATTCTACAAATTCCAACATGTTTTGGAAGAGAAGAACAAGTCAATCAATTGTCTGGTGTCTCAGTTTCCTTCATCAGTGAAATCAGATTGATTGCACTTACATTACAGGTTATTTGTCTGATCAGTGGGTACAAGTATTCACATCTAGTGATGTTAACTGCAAGTGTACCACTTATAATGCACACAAGTCAGTGTGAGTAAGGGCATCAGAATAATTTCCTTGAGATCACTGGATAAAACAAACTCTGTAAATGCAGAGGTGTATTAAAAAAAATCAAAAAACAAAAACCAAACCAAACCCCAACGAACACAAAGAAAATTTCACAAATATTCATCCCTAAGTGAGAGGTGCTGCACTCGGTGCATGTTAATTAATACAGTCTTGCAGCTCCCTGCGCTCTTTATATTTGACTATTGTCAATTACCACAACACTTTATAAAGCAGATAGTCTAGTGTCTCTACACTATTTATGTATGTACACTTACATGGAAAAAGGCGTATTTGTAAAATGTATGATGATAATAGCTAATGGCCATTTAAACTGGGTATTTGTTTATGCAGTGACAAAAAACAGAATCTGTTCAACTTTTCCAAATATTGTCTAAATTCAGATTATAGAGGAATAGTTCAGCAGAAGGAAAGAACAGATATTCTCTGATACATGAGCCTTTGAAGGGCATGAATGAAGTGGTGTGGAAATGGCTAATCTTTAGAGAGGGCAAACATTCCCCATTAAGGAAAGTGATTAGCACATTCAAGTTAGCACGTTTAATTGTAACAAGATGCTATTTGTTCTGTAAGTGTAAAGAGGAAAATCACAGGCTTGTGCACACGTGAAAAAGAAGACTTACTGATGTGGTGGTGAAATTATTAATATTTAAGATTAAGAGGTCTGTCTGAGAAGTAATCTTTACTAGAAGAACATCCCTTCCGAGTAAAAATAGTGATTGTTTCCAACTCCTGACTTCTGGGCCAGGATAACACTGGGTGTGCCCCTTCTATAGGCTCCACCAAATGCTCTCTCTACATATCCTCATGTTATTTACTGTTTGATTCCTAAGTATTATAGCAGTTAGCAAGCTACTTAAGAAGTCTATTCCTTCTGGCTTTCTTAACATTGGTTTTCCTCACCTGTCCACTTGTCCTCTCTCTATGCTCACAGTTAACTAAGCTCCTGTCTGACCTGTCCTAAGTTGTACTCGCACTATTACACACTTGCAGTCCCCAGGTTCTCTGCCACAGAACACAGACATGTGACACACAAGTGACGTCTTGGATACCCAAATTAATATTACCTGTGGAGACACATAAATCGCAAGGAGGAAAGCAGAAAAAGAAAGGCAAACTAGTGGAGCAGCCCTCCAATCCTTGCAGTCTAAATTACTGTCCTTTACTTTGGCATACACTTCTTTTTATTTGCACTTATAATTTCTGAATTTGTCCGTGTTGACAGAGGGACTTGATATCTCCTCTTTCCTTCTGAAACAAGTTTTGACATGGATGCTACTTTTGGGATAAACAGGCCTTAATAGGCACGACTGAATTTGGTACCTAATTTGCTATCAAATTCATTGTGAACTATTAAACAGTATACTTTCGATCTCCTACCATGTTCCAAATGCTCTACCTCTGATCACAGGGGTTTTCCACAGAGCATGACGACTGTGACATTATTTCAGGACTCAGTTTATAAGCATGTTCAATTACTGACTCATTACCAGGGTAATGAAAAAATATGTCAGAACAGAGAACATTTTTACAGCATAACTGTTTTATGACAGTAAGACATGATGAAGATTATTACTTTCTAAGGGAAAAATTCTTACTCTAGACATAACAACACATCATTTGGGTCTATACACACAGATAGTGAAATCATGCCTATCCACTGAAACTTTATGCTTGATCATACCATTTTTTCTCATTCTTTTGTGGAAGGAAAATTACAGCACATCCAGTTGCATTACATTTTTTGTATAGTGCCCAAAGTTTTTTTCCAACAAATATCACATTATTTATAAAGTAAAAAAAAAAAAAAGAACCTGGAGCATGAGAGAAATCACTGATAGAATTACAGGGTACAGCTCAGAGTTTATGCAGCAACAGTTCATCAAAGAACCTCCTTCTTCTGACTGCTTCGCCCAAACCCAACATTCTTTCCATGCTCCCAAACTTATTTGACAGGATAGTGGAACTTGCCTTATTCCAGCCCTTATTATTTTTTTAACTCCATTTCCATATTTAATTTAAACATTGATTGCCCAACATGCTACTGAAACAGATTTAAAGCAAAGTTTTCTTTATCTGAACAAGCCTCCAGGAAGAGGAGAAACCCAATAAAAAAAGCAGGTTAAAAAGGAGAAGCGTGGGAATGAGCTTGTCAAAGAGGGTTTTTGATCTGTCTCACAAAATATTTGACTATGTGAGGAGACAAGTACAAGTAGATGAAATTTTCCGTATAAGAAAACTCCTCCACAGTCTAGTTTCAAAACAAAGAAGTACACACATTAATGTCAACCATTCTGTGCCATCTGATTAATTTTTGTAATCTTGTTTTAGGTTTCCTCTTCAATTGTCAGTTGTAGTTTCTTAAGAAATGTGCACGCAGCTGCATTTTTAAGTACTCACCCTACTCAAATGAACTAATCTCTTATATTGCATTTGTCAAAAAATCCCTTTCCAAAATTCTTTTCCCCCATGAAGGCATAATTTAAGGTAAAGCACATTTTCTCAAGACCTCTTACTGAGAGGACATACGTGAAACTGTGGGCATTTTGGACTATCTTTTACCTTCTTGATAACAGACAGTCTAGTCTGTGTTTCTAAAGCACTTCTTTATGGAGGTAGACACTAAAACCACCCTTCAAACAGAAGAAAAAGAATTACTTCATGGAGATATGATTGCACTTCCAAACAGGTGAGAAGAGCAGATACTTATACAAAATTATTTTGAAGCTTTCTTACATTGATACTACAAAGTTACTGCTTCCTGAGGGCAGCTGCCATGTACTGGTCATAATGAATATCCAGTTTCAGACCCAAAGATATAAACAAAGTGCCCCCCTATGAGTATGTGGGAAAAAACCCACCCTAGGTACCAAGTCAATTCAAAGTTTCTATGACAAATTTGAATATTCTTTTTTTTTCCTGTGGTAGCTACTTTCTCTCACTCCTGGATTGTGGTGGAGTTGGAAAATAACCTAAACAGTTAACGTGCAATGAAAATTCAGTAGCCTATAGGGAAAAATCTTTCAGTCCATTTTCAAGAAGACAAACATCCAACCAAAACATTAACAGTTTCAGTCAGCAATAATCACCCTGGTTAGCAATCTAAGCAGGGATTGTACGGACATGGTGACTAAGGTAAAACGGAGTATTAGTATGGTGTTTCTAAGTTTAGTTGGTAGATTGAATCAGGAAAAGTGCCCTGTCTACACAGTCTCAGCTTTGTAAATAAAGGAAAGCCCCCATTCCTTAACTGTTTATCCAGTCCTTTTACGTGTTCACTCCATGAAGAGATTCACGTTCACTACAATGTTTAAGAAAGGCAGTATATTCCTTTTAGGAAACATATTGGACACTTGGATTCAAAATTCTAGAGACTTTTTGTTGGGCCTTTCGGTATTTCTTGTGGTATTTATATCAGGGTGATTCTGACACTAAATTATTTGCAAATGTTCCTCTTTTGGGGGAACTTGGAGCCAAATTGTAATAAGCAAGAGCAGATTGACCCAGATTAAAAGATACAATTAGTCTGTCTGATTAGTAAACCTAAAAAGTACTACTTACACTAAGTTATTGTTTTTATGACAAAAGAAGACATCCTGGGAGAACAATAAAGTCAGTGCCATGGAAAAGAACCTTGCAATTTACTCCAAACAGTATGCAAAAAATCAGTTTAGAGATACAGCAATTCAAACTCAGTAGAACTGAAATATTATGCCAAAGGTAAGTCTGTCAACACCAGTACATACACAAATTAACTGTATATGCCTGATTCTTTTTCATACCAAAGCCATTTTACATTGTGGCATGGGTGAAATTTTAATCCTATTAAAATCACATGCAAAATCCCACTGAATAATAAGACCAGGCTCTCACATAAAATGGATCTTTTCCAGTAAGCATTCAGGCCCAAACCAACTTCATTTTACAGCTCCAGTGGGACCTATCTTAGTATAAACTGAAATGAAAATTCCATGTGTGTAAATATATACACATCTATATTTTTATTTGCACAGATACTGCACTACAAATGGATTCCTTTAGGGACCCCACCTTAAAATATTTTTTATTCACTAAATTTAGCATTAATGACAAACAATGCATCAGTCACTACTTTTGGAGTGGAGGGAGGACAGAGCTGAATCCATTTACTATCTTATAAACTACTATTCTTAATGTAATAAATACATTAAGGAGTAACACATTAAAGAGTAATACATTAAAGACTACTATACTCTGAAAGTTTTTATTGTGATCTGTCCCACTTCCATTAAAGCACCTCAAAGCAAAGCTTTGTGCTACCATGACTCTCATCTCTCCTTAAAGCTTGAAACTTGTGCTTTTTATGTGAACCTGTTACATGGCTCAGCCGTGGTTGCACACAAGACTGCCAGTAAAGCGAGTTGTGGTCATGAAGCATGGGCATCTGTGAGGGGCAGCAAGGAATCCTCTGCACGAAATCTTCCCAACTTGGAAAAGCATGTGGTCATTGTCACCCGAAAAAGTGCTACTCTAATGGATATCATTTCATCAACCAACTCAAAATTGTGAGTTCCACCATTTGATGCTTCTGAGAAGTCTGCTGAGCCACATGCAGGCCTGTATTACTGGTTTTACACCACTGGCTTCCCAAATTGCTTATACAATACAGGTTATGACTAAGAGCCATGTTCTGTTTTCCCTCAGAGCAAATCTCCAAGTCCATCAAGAAAAAGAGGTGGGTTTTTTTTCCAGAGTACACTGCAGGATCTTTGAAGAAAGGCTTGATTTCGGAAGGCTCATGACAGCAGGATCTTCTGGGCAGCTCTCTCAAGTGGGAAATGGCAATTTTATTCCCATGTCTCTTCCATATAGAAAATCTGCTGGATTTTCCTCACTCTGAGAGCCAGTTTCCCATGTGCTGATGAGTGCTATGATGCTATAAGTGTGACCATACCCTAAGCAGTTTCAGGATGACAGTGAAATGTGCATTTTTAAGACTAAAGGGAGAAGGAAAAGCCTGATGTCGAGACAGGAAGCTGATGAGTCTTGTAATAGCTGACTCTGCTATACACTATCTTCGTGAGAACAGAAGATGAGTAAAAAGCGCCTCGCAAGAGATAGGAAGAAGCTCTGGGAAAAGTTGCTGAATATTTTGAGAGCCAACGAGAAAATCTATACAAAAAAACTTTCTTTGAGCTATTATATTCATGCTTTGAGTCTAGGATTATTTGTGAATAACATGTACATTTATATAGGTACACATTATTGCATATCTTCATGTGCACAGGTGGCTATGTAAGGAATTAATCCTGCCTCACATGTCCATCTGATCATACTCCATGTTAGGTTTTTTATTATTGAGTACGTTTAGATTTACTAAGTGCACTTATGGATTTTGTGACAAGCAATGTCAAGCATTACAATGAATTGCACATGACTCAAAATCACGACTGCAAAGGTAACTTCAATGAGTTTAAAATAAGTAATTATACACTAAATTGAATATGAGGAGCAGCAAAACTTTTCACTGAGCATAGAGAATGACCTTGAAAGAAACTGAGCACTCTGCCACCCCTGGGGAACAATGGCAAAAATCTTCACCAAGTTTAATGTAAGGCATTCCTATTGAGCCAACAGAGTAGACAAACTCTCTCCCAAGCTGGTATCTTAAAGGACAATGCTTGGTTGTATTCCTGCAATTAAATGGGAAAAGTAGCACCCCATCATGATGCAAGGAGAATGTAAGTCATCAGTGAGTGGAAAGTGAGGACTCTGCAGGTACGCAACAGTTGCTTCAGCTGAAGTGCATCATTATCTGCTTTTCCCCAGATAGAGCTGCTTTTCTAAATGTTTTAATAATCACGTATTAAAATATCAAAGGATAGACAAAACATATCTATAGAAGCTCTCTAAATAACTAAAGCTATCCTACAAGGCTCAGTGTGCAGACATAGTAGAGTTAAGGTTACCCTTGAGGACCAAACTCTGCTTCCTTTCATACACACCTACCTATACACACGCATTTCCCCCCCGCCCCAAATTCCAGATTGACCATGCATAGTTATTTTCCCATTCCTGAGATGTATGATGTGGGAGTACTCTCATAAGATTATTAAAGCAAGCATGACCGAAAGATGCAGGGAACAAACATCACAGCAAACAGGTATTTTGGCCTCTATCTAGTTTCTTGGTAGTATCTGCATTGTGATTGACCCCTATGTTCATCCCTCACAGATCTTCGGAGTAGCTACAACACCCATCCGAAAACCTGGGTAATGGTCTTGTGGTTGGCTGCTGCTGATTTCTGTGCTATGTTAAACCCACAGTCACAGAAGTAACCACAGTAAAAATATCTTTGCAGCAATTCTTAAGTTTTAGAACTTTGTCCTTTACTCTGCAGCTCCCTTCACTCTTGGGAGGTTTTGAAAGGCGTCTGAACTAATGTAATAGCTACCAACTTTGGAAGAGTTGTCTCACTCTTGTTTCTCCTCCATCCCACCTAACATCTCACCTGAACATTAGCTCAGACATTTAATCAAACCTCTCAATAAGATGGTATAGTTTTCTGCAAGCTATTAATCTCTGTAAATGATCCACAAGGCAGAAACAACACTCTCAGACTGGAACTAGACTTATATCAAAGTCTAAAAATCTACTTCTCTTGTTCAGCAAGTTCAGTGAACCCAGATAGTCATAATTCATCTTTACAGACCGTGTCCAGCAATGAAGAGTGATCACAGAGTCTTCTGAAAACAGAAGTATTATTTATTAATAGTAGTTAGGTATTTGCTCTCACCTAAGGCCAGTCATTTCTGGCAACCTCAGCAGGGCTGCTTCCTCTGATTCTTCCCAGAGAGTAGTTCTATCCCAGTCAGATTCTCCTGAACCACAAAATCCCATCTCTCAACAGATCATCCTTTGAAAACTTTTCCCCTCCTGTATTTGTGGGACTTCTGCTCTGGTTCAAACGGCTGAAGGGGAACCTTCAGGGCTGATAGAACTTTCCTAAATGGTTCTCAATGGTGTGCTGAGAAGTTTCAACAGGGGCTATTCCTTCTCAACTTCTACTTTCCCCCCTACAAATCTTCCATTAATTGAAACCAATGTATTTTTACAATAAACATTCCCCTAAACACGTCTATATATAGACTGATTTGATTATTATTGCAGAGCAGCTCCGATTTTCCAAAGCAACTTATCTTAGTCATCACTATACAATATAGAAAAAGTCATAAAATGAGAAAGTAAAAAAGAAACTCAAAACCTTCTCTTTAACATTCCTCATTGACAACTTCTTTATGTATTCCACTTTGGCCTAAGTGTTTCTGTAATGCTTTTACTAACTTTATACACTCTCCTTACCACTGAAACTGAGCCAAACAGGGCAAGCTCTTAGCAGGGCACATTTTTTATGCAATAAAGGAAGTGAAATATCTCCTATGAACTTAAACTGCAAAGCTTTGGGAGACAGGAGAGGAGGCTGGGAAAGTGGAACCAGAATATGCTCAAAACATACTGCAAAATTACTATAGAATGTATAATTACAAGTCCTCAGGAGCTCAGTGTTTTATCTCAACCCCCTTAAAAGCTGCATTGTAACACAGGAGTCAGTATCAACTCTAATTGTGCCACCAGTAACAGACAGTTATTATTACTTTTTAGTATATGTAAATTCTCCATTTGTTCCTGCAGCTAGTATGCCCCTTAATCTGATAACAGTATGGCATAGGTGATTTTTGTTTTTACTGGCAACAACATATTCCCTGCTGGGAAAATATGACTAGTCACGGAAAAGGCTTAATCTTGAAATTCAGCTATTTTTTATTTCTTGGTGGCCTCTAATTGCAAGCTTGAGGCAGTGCACAATAATTATCAGTCTGCAGGCGTGAAAAGGAGTAAATGCCAGTCAGGGTATATGGTTGCTTTGTGCACACAACAACATCTAAAGGACTCTGCCATGTCGGTGCTGGGCTGGCAGCTTGCTTCTTCAGTGTAATGGCAGTGATTCAGCTGGTAACTGGATGAAAAATTGCAGCAGGTTTCCCTGTTATGATTCTTTCATGCATCTCTGTCAATGGCAGTTTACATTCTGGGATTGAGATCATTTGTTTCCTGTTTGCTCACAGCTTCAGGCTTTTCTTGTTTGCCACCACGGATTTACAGCCCTCCCCCCCGCCAGCAAACCACATCTAAGGGGTTGAGGGATTATAAGGCTTAATACTTTGCAGCTCAGCACATGTAGCAGAAAGTTAAAACTACTGTAAAAAGAATGATGACTAGATACTCCTGTGAAAGAGATACACGCAAGTGTGCAGATATGTGTATGTCTATGTAGAAAGAAGTCCAGAGAGCAGCCCACATAGGGGTGAGATGCTAGACTGAAAGCTTTATTAGCAGTCTGTCTTCTCAAAAACTAACAGAAAAAACCTCAGAAAAAAATATAAATACAAATAACCTTTAAAATGGGTTCCTTCCCCTAACCCTGCTAGGAAAATGATAGCAAAGTAAAATGCACACTTCAAAAGAATTCTAATAGTCAGACCCATTTTTATAGTTTGATGAAAAAGCTGTTGCTGTATTCATACAGTCATTAAACATAAGGGAGAGCATAAACACAAGCATGAAGGACCTGATCCAATATTTACTTATCATACATGCCTAGTAGGAGAGATGTTTATACCCCACGTACCAGCCTATCTAGCCAGATATCTTAAATATTTTACTCACGTGCTTCACTACCATCAATACAGGTACCCTCCCCATGCCTATCTGAAGGAGGGAACTGCTACTATGTACATTAACCAATGTGTATATATGAGGTAAGGCCTGCATTTAACTCTTGCGAAAATTAACTGGAGTTGGTTTCAGCCTTGAAAAATGTGACCCTAAGTACTCAGAATAAAACATGAGGGGGTAAAGCAGTGAGACTAGAACAAAATGGTGAGCATGAGATTAAATAGAGACCTGAATAAAAATTGCCCAACCTACCATCTTTCTTACTCAGCTATCCTTTTTCTTTATCTATGAAAGAAAGTACTGTTTGTCTTTATCACTCCTGTCATGGTCGGCAAAACTGGGTGAAACACATAATTTATTTGGTAAATGCCACCTGTTTTTTGTTTTTCTATTTACTAATGCTCAGAAGCAGTTTAGCTTTTCCTTGAAAGTGTATTTGTATTCAGAGAATTATTGGTGGTTGCCAGCTTATTCACAAGCAGCTCATTACAAGCGTTCACTCTTTAAGTACTTGGTTAATTTTGATTAGATAAATGGCTACAGGGTATATTTCGGTCCCTGACAGAATCTCTAAGTGTTCAGATTCTTGATTAAGTACTCATGTTTACAAATTTCCAACTCTCTTTCTACGGCTGTTCTTCAATATTTATTTAATATGCACTATTTCAAACATTCCTGTCATAAGCAAATAAGCTTTGTCACAGCAGTTCAAGCAACAGTCTCCAGTGACTGAAGTTTTAGAAGGTGCGTTACTTGTTTGAGTGAGCACGACTGAGGTCGTCTTATTTGAAAACGTAAACACGATGTATTATATTGCTTAGCTGTAAGAAAACTATTCCTTAGAGGAGTAAAAGTGTATTATATGAATCCATCTGAGCTCAGTAGAATATTTTAAAATATAATGGCATAATCAGATTGTTAGGAATGTTTCTGGATGAAGACCACAGAATCAAATCCACTGGCCCGCCTCGGTTTTTTTGCATGGCACCAGTGATATAAAACAGTTATAAAACTGTCCTCATCAGCCAGTTTATTACTGCTTATGTCACCAGAATGGTCCAAAGAAGCCTTTTAAAGGTGGTCTTAGGTACCTAAAATGAGGCAAAATATTGCCATACTAGCCTCTTCTTTCTGTCACATTCACTCCCATTTACTGTAGGTTGTATATACGAAATGTAAGAATGGCAGAGGTGCCCTTTTGGGCAAACACTATTAAAGGACCTCAGGATCAAATCCTGAATGAGGTTGGACTTTAAATATCGGTTCTTTATGGCAGATGAATTTGAGGGGAAGGGCCAAAAGAAGGCAAAGGTCGACCTAGTGGCGAGCAGAGGTGGGCTAGCAGAGGAAGCCAAGGAATCCAAATGACAAGAAAAGGAGCTAACCTGCTTCGCAGCAACTGTGTTAAAGCCACTGTTTGAAATGATCACTAAGAGCAGATTCTCCTGAAAAGAAAGGCAGGAAAAGGATAACCCACTTCTGCCAAGTGAGTCAAGCCACAGTCTCCTTGCAAAACTGACACTAAGTATTTTACTCTTTACAAATAGTCTTTATAATTGGGATTTTTAAATAATCCTTCTTAAAAGGGATTGCAGCTGTAATCAATTTGTGGAGGGCTGTTTTAATAAGAAGCTGCTCGAATAGGATTAACTATGAGACCCTAGACCTCTTTCCTCCAGTCCTTAAACTCCTATTTGAAACATTTAGATACCCCATAAATTATTTATTGGTCTTACAAGGTGTCATCAAGCTAAGAAAATGATGCTTGACAAGTTGAAAACCGTAACCATTTCCACCAATTTGTTAACAGCCTCTCCCACATGGCACGTAATGTCTCACTTCTGCCTTGTCTTACAGGAACAGTGGTTATATTCAGCCATTGCACCAAAAGCACACGAGTGGAGCTGGCAGATCTTGCGCATTCTGTTTATTTCAGAGAATGTATGAGAAAATAATTCATAGACAGCTTGAAAATGGAACATCAGAGTGGATTTCCTTTTCCTTGCACGGTTCTTAAATAACAAGAAAACAGGAAAAACAGAGTTTTTCACTCCCCCTGTCTTCCATCCAAAAAACCCCTAGCTGACTCTTTCTCTGATTGCTGAATTGCACTGATGAATACCTAAATAGACTTGCTATAAAAAGGAATACAGGGAAAATCTATGTTGGGTTTTGCCAAGAAAAGAGGAATCACCCCTTCATCAGAAGTATGTCTCAACAGCTCTATGTGTCAGCTGTATCTGTTGGAAATAAGGCTACTAGATTTTTTTGCAGGGCTTCTCTGTCAATACTGGTTAGGCTCTGCAGGAAGACTGGTAAAAATGTAGTGGGACAGGGGACATAACTTTTCTGTAAGGGATCTAGCTAAAGGATCACTTCAAGCATGAGGCAATTTGCACTTAGCAAATATGATCTGAAGCCAGTCTTTATACCTCTGATTATCTCAGAAGGATGGAAACTGACTGCACCTGGAAATAGGTTTTTCCTCATCACTGCTTCTTGTGGAAATGTAACAGAAGGTTTCATGCTTTCTTTCATCTGTAGAGTCTTAACACGCTGACTCCAGTACTGACAATGTTCTGTCACTAGTTACAGCGGTTTTGTGGGGCCATAAGCATTTTGTCCAAGAGCGTGTTAGTTTGTTTTTGTTGGTTGGTGGTGCGGGTTTTTTTACAGACACCATCAGATCATAGATTTGATCCATGGTGCAACTCATCTTTCTACCATGAAGGAGTGTGTGTTAGTGTATCACGTAAAGCAATTAAAAAACTTGTTAAACAAAGACTTCAAAGTGTGAAGCTCTAATTTATTACATGCCATTTGTTTACTGTATTATTCTACTAATACCAGATCAGTCAGCCTTCAACAGCAATAATAAAACTGTCCATGGGACCAAGGCGCACGGGGGAGTGACTTTGCAAGTGTACAGTTTCCATAGACAGAATATCTGAAACTAAATCCACCTAAAAGCACAGAACTGGGGAAACGACAGATGCACCCAAGTAAAGCTTTGTCTGATTTACTTCCTGATATAATTTCAAGTTCACTGAACTTCTTTGATGTTTGGTCATTTTAAGAAACAGTGACTGCTGAAAACTTCCCTTCTGTACAGTTCTGGTGCAAGTGACACACAGGAGATCAACAACTACCACTGTCAGTTAAAGACTATCATGTACATCTGAGTTTATCAGACATTTTAAACATTGGGACTGGGTGTAGTCATTGAATAGAAAATCTCTCTGCGTCTTCAAAAGTGAGAAAACAGACTATGAAGTGAAAAAAATTAGGGATATAAATCTATTATTACTTTCAAAAATATTTAAGCTGTTTGTTTCTGTCTCATTATAGACACCATGAGATTACAGGTTTGATTCTTTGTACAACCCATCTGTTTAGTACGAAGCAGTGTTAGTGTAGCATGCAAAGCAATTAGACAAACTAGTTAAACAAAGACTTCAAAATGTCCTGTCTAAAATATTTAAAATCCAATACAGTGCACTGTGCCTTTTCCACAGATTAGTCTATGAAACAGATAGCTCCCAGTAGAGTGGAAACATTAGCAGAAACGTCACTGAAAACATAAGCTTAGATTTAATGCAAGAAAGTTGTTGCTTTCCATCATCTAATTTTTAAATGCTTAATAATAACAGACTTTTAAGCCACATCCGTACCTTAAAAATAAGTCCTTCTGCTTCGAATTTACAAACTTAGACATGATGATTTCAGAAAGATACTGGGTGAAAGGAAATACTGCTTTCCCATTTTTCTTTGAAAAACTTGCTCTTGATTGTTAAAGTTATGAATACTCAGACATAAAGTTACTGTAAATCACAAAAAGAAAACACTTCTTTTAGAAAGCTGCAGTTTACAGGTGAGAAACAATAAGAAATGCCTGAATATGCAGAAACATCTGTATATCAGTTTTTCCTTGTTCCAAGTACATATTATATGATAGTACAGCTCTGGCCATCCATGAACAAAGACATTTCGTGGTTTTAGGCATACACTGGGAAGTGAATGAGTTTAAAAGATGTAGAACGCAATACAATTTAGCAGGGGGAAAATGAAGAAATTCTTGAGCTGCTAATAGAAAAGAAGCACATTGGCCTAGAAACCCCTTTTTGTTTATAATTTCATAAACGGAGTCAGTAGCCTGAGACAAGCCTGTCACATCTTTGGCTTTGAACAAGGGTCAGTGATGGATAACTGACCTCCTTTCTCACTTTTATCCACAAATGTCAAAAAAGGCAAACAACAGCAATGACATCCTGCCCAAACAGCCAAGAGTGTTTCATTTTCTTTGCACTTCTGTTTCCTCTGTGCCTTTAATCAGGGCCGGGGGATGTAATTGCTCTGTCTGGGCACAGCTTAAGGCATGCTGTGCAACTAACAATTAGTTTAGAGACTGAGATCTATAAATTTTGAGAAAAGAGTAAGAGGATTTGGTGTGCTTGAGCTATCCTTTCTAATGAAGAAAAATATCACACCGGAAGGGACCCAGAGTGTTATCAAAGCAACTTAATATCATCTGGTAGTGATTTGTAGGCCCTGATAATCTATTGTGATCATGTTGAAGGGGGAGGAAAAAGTCCACGTGTTCCACTATTTATGAGATTTCCAAAATGATGGCCGCCATCTGTGCAAACGCCACTAATCTCAGCCACCGTCTTCATGGCAAATGGCTCCACGAGATTGTCCGAGGGAAGGGAAACACTGCAGGAATGTTGGGCTATTTATTGTTTATAAAAATAAACCAACTGGACTAAGACATATGCAAGGAATTTATATCAAACAGCTGCAAAAGCAAGTTTCCTCAATCGGGAGGGTGCATTGATGATGCAATCGGACCACACTGAAAGATTTTCCTATTAATCTTAGAATATACATGGCACGCTTGAGATACTGATTTGTCCCCATCTACACCCAAATTCACCGTATATGGATATTCTTAAAATAATTTTTGGAAACAGTTTATATACACTGAAATTAATTTACTATGTGAGTTCATTAAGTAGATAAATATAAACATTCTAAGAACAACCTGTCCCCACATAAGCTTACCTCTCTTAACATTTCCTCCTTGCTGTCTCAGTTAAAAACAAGCACAACGCAGATACTAATACTCAGTGTCAGTGAACCTTCATCTCATGTATGCCACGTTTCTAGGACTTGAAAATTCCGTGTTTTATGGTTGGCAGTCTAATACTATTAAAATTCTTTCCTAACTTCTTAACGAAGAAGAATCACAATAAGAAACAACTTTCACTGAGAACAAGGAGTCAAGGAATAACAAGATAACACCAAAATGATAAATGATGTCACAGCAAAACCACAAAGTATAATATTCTAGCATTGGGCCTGCATAACAGCATCAGACAAAGGGGAGAAGAGATCTAAGAAGAGAGACAAGATTCTTGCCTTTAGAAAGCTGTTTTACCAAGAAATGCTTGACACTGGAGAGAATCTTACTTATTTAACTGTTAATGAGTTGGTATATCTACAGCAACCTCTGGGAAATTCTCTTTCTAGGTCTACATGCTTGAGAACAGCTATCTTCGCTTTTCATTAAAACCACATGCACTTTGAAACACCTGCCTTGAGGAAAACTCTCAAGCTGATTGACTCTAACATGAGAATTAATTCAGGCTGCTTTAGTGCGTGGACAAGGCTCCACAGAACAGCGTGTCAGTATTAGGCTTTTCCATAATAAAAACTGGCAAGGATTGCTCTTTTGGGAATCCTGCTCAGCTGGAATTCAAGCACTTTGTTTGACAACTGACATTCAGGGTGTGTGTCCTTTTCTTTTAAACAAACACATGACACTTGAAAGCCAAGGTACAACAGTGCATATATACATACATATAAATGAAAAAAGGGCAGTTCCTAAGGATTCATTTGCTATAGTTTACGAGTGTTACTTAGCCATGCTGATGCCAGAACTTTCAAGCTAAAAGGGAGGAAAAATGTTTTGTTTGCTTAATTTATTTAAAAAGAGTGATCATAACAGTCACTAGTAGGTATCAATTGTGTTTTCTGACTCCTAAGAGACTCCAGCATTTGCGTCTTCCTTTTTTTTAAGAGAAAAAAACCATTGCACAGTCACAAGATATTTTAGCTCAGACTCATCAACTTGAACTGGATGCTTGTTAGCAAAAAAAAAAAAAAAAAACAAACCCCCACAAACCCACTCTCCTACCGCAAACCAAAACCCTTAAAGCACTCCAAAGATAGCTTGTGTGTTACGAGTGATTTCTCTGAAGCACAGACCCCTAACACTTGCCCGTGCACAGCACCAAACGTGCCACAAAGCTCCAAAATTCCCCTGCCAACCTTCCAACCCTGTCTCTTCCTTAGCTCTCACACATACATATTTTTAAATTCTCTGTCCACACACCCATGATCCCCAATTCAAAAAGTGCACACTTGGACAGTGGCTCAGGTCATAGTTTTTCTACAGCTATGGCTAATCTATAAAACAGCATAAAGGATGTTTAAATTTATTAGTGAATCTGACAATAAACTTTCCCTTTCAGAGGCAAGAGATGTTTGTGAAACAAGTTAAAAGTTATCTGTTGTCTTAATAATCACTGAAATGCAATCTTGGTGCTGCTCTAGGTGTAATTACCTGACATTTTCTCTCGTGGTAGGGCATAGTAATTCTTATATTTCCCTCTGACTGTTCATTTCTGCTCCCATGCTGCAGATAATCCTCTTTGCTGTGCTGAAATCTACAGAAATAGCCTCACAAAAATCTGTAGTAGCACAGCAAAGGTGGGAACCATCGAAGTTGACTTCACCACTAAAGAAAACTGATCCTAGAACTGTATCAGCAACAGACTTCATTTCTGACCAAATTCTAAACTAGTTTTAGTTTGAATGCACACAAAGCCCGAAGGGCTACTTCAGTAAAACTCTCTGTTTCAAAGCATGCTCAGTCTATCTTATCAAATAAAGTAGTCTAAGAATTTAGGCTGGGAGCATTTACTGATGTCTCCCTTGGAATTGGATTGAGATGTTTTACTTGAGCAAAGGTCCCATCAATATTAAAACAGCGTGCCTAGGAGAATTTCCTTGCATCAATGATTCTCTCTCTCTTTGCAAATATCCGATCATCTATTCGTATATACATACATATTTTTAGGTTCTATTACCAAACACACAAATGTTCTTAACACACTTAGGATTGGTATGCAGGGAGACTCAGAAAAAAGTTAATCAGCCAAACATCAATGTGCATAAGGTAAACCGTATTTAGCCCCTAGGTAGGTGCTCTCATACATCAACCCATGGCCAGCACCGTCTGCAGAAACGGCTCCAGCGCCCGGCCCCCATTTGTTTCTGCTGTTGGTGGAAGTTAACAAACAGGATAGGTGTGAGCACACCTCAGTTCAGCTTCCCAAAAGGAAGTCTCCTGCATTGGTACTCTTGTTCCCATCTCCTGCCGCAATTTATTTCATTCTGAGTTATACCACTCCAACTCTTTATGAAGTCACGCTACAAAGTAAGTTGTAAACTGATCTGGGTTCAAAAGCTGTCGTGAATTGCTGGCGGTGGGAGATGTGAGGTTGGCAACGGTCTCTTAAATCAGCTGTGCTACACATGAAATAGTGGAACTGTATCTAAGGTTATCTTTTCCCTGGCAACTTTTGTGTGTCTTACGTCACTAAATTCACAAACGGGTCACAGAACCTGACGGGAGCCTGAGATTCGCCAGTGAATACCCTTTGCAAGAGGAAATCTTACACTGGCACTGGCTTGCAAAAATATATGCAGAATGTCCCAGGTAAACCTAAGAAACCCCCAGTTTTCAAATATAGAAACAAGATTAGATCACGTCCCCCTACACAACCATGTCAGGAAAGTACAATCATGCTAAAGGACCTGAAATTATGCCTGGTTTCGCTCCCACTATCTTAAGCACAAAATAATCACAAAATAAAATTCGCTACTTGACTGATTTTTAGGCTTTGTTTAAGAGAGTTCTTTATAACTCCAGTATACTTCCTACTCATTCCTGCATCATCAGTCATCCTCAGCACTGTACAATACCATGTTTGTCACTCTGCTGGAATCTGAAGGTATATGCTACCTGTGATACGATGCTTCAGGATTGCTGAGTGATTCATACTATGATGAATTCATACTATGATGGGGGACAACAGGCATTTCAGAGTATGCCAGAAACTAACTTTTTTCGCAAGTCTTTTATCAATCTTTCCACTGGTTACCATATTTTTTTTCTATTAAAACACATAGAGCTATCACCCAGAAGCCAGTGGAAATTGTGGTATTTCGCTCATGTTTATAAAATATAGGCAAAAGTACTGCTAAGCTAGAAATATATATTGCTTTTTATTGTATATAGAAGGCACAAAGGGCTGCAGACTGCAAGATACACCATTGCTTCATTGCAAAATGAATAGAAACGTTCCAATTCTGCAGAGCCTAATGTTATTTGTATGCTGTCTAATGTGAGGAGCCTTATATTAGCCTTTCTAATTAGCAAGTGTATATGTCCAAGACAATTGAGAAACAGCTTAAAAAGCCTTAAACATAACGTATTATTTGCAGTGTTATTATTCTCACCATTTTGAATGTGAAAAGATTAGGTTAACAAACACAGATACACAAAGGGGATCTTACCTTTAATTCTCTGCTTGGACTCATAGTTTGAGACGTGATCTGTCCTTTAAAACAACAAGAGAACACCTTTGTTATTGGCGTTTAGGCAGTTTACCTAGCAGGGCAAAGGCACAGCTAAAACGTTAACCTACATTTCTATTTCCCCTTCCTGTAAACTAAATATATTGTTTTCTATCTATTTATATAAGTATACTATCTTTAAAAATGTAAGCAGATCTCTAATTGCTGAACGTATATGATTCACTCATGAATCGTTTTCAAGCCCTGGAATCTGACTTCATTCTTTTTTTAAAATCTGGTATGTTGAAGGCTAAGATGGCACTTCTTTCAGTTACTACATACTGCACCATTGCTGGGGAAAGAGACTGGTCAAAAATCCAAAAACTACTTAAGTACCACCAATGCTGTACAATGTAATTTAAGTGAAACACTGATGGCTACTATTTACCTTTTGTCAGAAAAGCCCACAAGAAAGGAACTTATTTTTATAAATTAAAACACTTCATCTAGCGTTTTCAATAAGTTATATGGCAATTTTTTAGTTATATGATTTAACACTAGAATATATAAGCTGTCTAGAGTTGAAGAGTGACCTGGAACAGACAAGATAAAATTCATGACTTCTTTGTATCAAAACCAGCTGAATCCACTGAAAACTTGAGTAAACAAGAAGTCTTAGTCCAGACATTAGAGAGACTTAAATTTAAACGGACACAAACTTGAGCACAGGAAGTTCCACCTAAACATGAGGAGGAACTTCTTTCCCTTGAGGGTGGCAGAGCCCTGGCCCAGGCTGCCCAGGGAGGTGGTGGAGTCTCCGTCTCTGGAGACATCCCAAACCCGCCTGGAGGCGTTCCTGTGCCCCCTGCTCTGGGTGACCCTGCTCTGGCAGGGGGTTGGACTGGGGGATCTCCAGAGGGCCCTGCCAACCCTACCATTCTGTGATTCTGTGAGAGGAGAACAATGCAGGGCTCAGCTTTGGTTGAAGAGCTGCACTCAAAGAGGAGGTTGCTATCCAGGCAGCTTCTCTGGTGGTGTGGCTTCCTTAAAGGCCCAAACGCTATTTGACATTTATCCCAAGCATGCTGAACTGCAGTTAGAAGTTAAAATTGTTTTTCACTTCTGATAGTGTTATTTTTTGCTGGTTTTCATATTCATTGTGGAAGGGATTGCCTCACCAAACCAGCTTTTCCTCACCTGTCTTTTTCCAGTTGCTTTGCCCTTCTGAGGTTTTGTGGAGTATAAGGATCATGTAGTATTGAGTTTACAATGAACAAGACCTGAAAAAATACTCTGACATTAGGAGGTGGAATATAAGCTGATTTTTTTAAATTGTGCAGTCAAATTAAAAAAAAAAAAAAAGTAGATTAGCCTAATAGAGTGCCTTTTTGTTCATATTTTCTTATTCTTAAAAAATAAAACTGTTTTTCAGGTTTCAGAAAAGAAGGCAAAAAAATCAAAGTAAGGAGTGTTCTCAGCATTCTTGGAACAAGTGATTCTTCATATTACTACTTTTTATGGGAGTGACTGTCAATCATCAATCTTCAAAAATGTCATAAACACCCACACATGCTATTTCAAAGATACCTAATGTAGGATATATAATACCATATTTCAAACTGGATTCAAAGCTTTTCATCTATCTAATAGTTAAGAACAAGGAAAAACAAAAACATCAAATGAAATGAAATGTATTTGTTGATGCTAACTGCAAATATTCATTTTATAAAAATTAATAGTCTATTACTACCCATTTAAAAATAATTTTTTATGTCTGAATGATGATAGAGATCCTGAAATGCCTGCATCCATACACAACCACCCATTCCAGCAGGTGATCTGCCAAGCAGGACCAGTCTTAAAATGCCACAATTTATAGTCTGCTCTTGCTGTAATTGAACCAAGAGAGAAACACCACAGAAAGGATCTACTGGGCAATCAAGGGACAGTTGTAAGCAGGTCTACACCATCCCAGACAGCGTGACTGTTTAGAAAGAATTGCAAAGGAAAATACACCGAGTGAAGTCATGAGAAATTATTAGGAGAACAGGTAACTTTAAAGTGCTTTGCTCTCATCATCGTTGGTATCTTAAGGGACCAGGTAGTGTTTCATCTAACGCAGAAAGTTTACACATTACTGCAGTGACAGCTGCTGGTCAACAACCAAACGGACCAGAACTATCTACACAAAGTTCATCAAACAGTCCAAGGACACGGACACAGAGCACTGAAAGAAGTGGTTGGAGCTTCCCTAGAGGGACTGATGATCCCTCACTGTGCTTTGTTCCAGCAGGCCACGGACCTCACGGGGTAGAGCCAAGCCTGAGTCTGCAGGCAAGCGGTGTGAGGATGCTAAGTAAAAGGAATTACAAATTCAAACAACATTTAAGCTAACGTTCTCTTCTCTGTTTTTCACATACCTTAAGTGACAAACCTTCAGCAACGCACGGGGAGCCTCGGCCCTAGCAGAGGCAGGGGAGGAACACCCCGCGCTTGCCTCCCCACCGGCCGGGGCAGGCGGCAGGGCCACGCTTACACCGCGTGTGCCTGTCTGTGTGGCTCCTCTCTCCCATCTGGTACGTTAATGGACCTTAAAGATACTGGATATATTTCTCATTCTCAACTCCGGCTTTCAAATGAGTGCATTATTTATTCATGAGAACTACATTCAAAGTGCTGTTTCCCTTGTTACTTGGTGAAATAAAGGAAAGAACAGGGATATCAGTCTAAATCCCAATTTACAGCTCTTGGAAGCCCCAGATGACTGTACCATAAAATTCTCCTTACCCTCCTCCCCTCCACCCTCTTCTGCCTTGGCCCTGAGTGAGACAACACCTGCCCGCTGCAAGGAGCTAAAGCCTGACCTGGTGGCCTTACCTAACCAGGGGAACCCCTTAAAACCACCAACAGTTTCCAAGTGGGAGGAAGGACAGTCCTGTACTTAACAGCCTGACCTTGGATCAGCGGGTCAGGCTCTACCTTTCTTCTCTGCAGAAAGACTGGGTTGAGAAAGTAAGGAAGACTGAACTGTCAGAAAGTAGGCCAGACGGACACCATTCACATCCCTGGAGAATTTTTTCACTTCCCCACTTGCTTACTTATCAGATGGGAAACAAAATATTTATCTAAAAAAATGTAGACCTGATTACTTCCTGAATCTTGATTTTGATTTATTTTGGGAGACACACTAAAAAATCACGGTTTCTCATGCGTAGCTGAGCTTCTCATGACCGTAACACACAGTTCAGTCCTTTCTGCTCTCGTAAGCTTCCCCTGGCTAAGCTTGCAGACTTACCGTCTGTTCGGTGCTGTTGTAAGAAACAGCACAAAATGCAGGCAGTTTAAATTGGAGGCAGTTTCCAAATCTCATAGCTTTAGAACAAGCTTCATATTTTATGTTCAAGTCCTGTTTTTTTTTATGATTACGGGAGAATTCCAACTTTGACTATTCAAAAAATTCAGCACAGCCTGGACTTGAGGTCCTAATCTCTGCTTCTTTTGACTTATCATACTTGTAAAGAAAATCCTAAGTATATAAGCCCAAATGCTTATATATTAAAATAAAAAGATTTAAAAAGTTTCATATTTTTAAAAATCTGTGATTTTTTTTAAAGCTATGATTTTTAAACCCCATCTGGTGATTCTCAGCCTCCTGTCAGCTGAACACTGTCGACACAGCAATGTGGCTGTCAGAACCAAGCCTTCAGTCGGATGTCAGGGGAAACTTGGCTTCAGACTGCCCTACTGTTAGCACGGGAGAGCTTTTACTCGCTACCTCCACTGCACTTTACCACGTGTTGCAAAAGCCTTCCTTCGCTGTGGGGTGGGCTGATTTTTCAAAGGGTTGTAGTTGTTAAGAACCCACTTCTGACTGACTTCCGAAATGATTTAGACTCTAAGGAGCCCCATGTGTCATTGAAGAGCAATCCTTAAAGGCAATATTATCTATCACCTCTCACCTTTCAATTCCCTAGGAGCTGCTTTTGACTATTAAGATAGTCAAGTTACTTTAGTATTAGGAAACATGAATTTCTATCTCCCCAAATATTCAAGCCCACAGGAAACAGCAGATGCTTGACCCACACAGATGTGTACGTGTGTAAGTGTATGGGAAAGAAGAATACATGTGTAAATATATATCTCTATATACATACGTGTGCAAGAGTGTGACAATCAACTAGGACATGGCTCCTGCTATTCACTTAACTGTTTATACACACTAGTACTTTCACACAGGCAGGAAAATACTAGCTGTTTAGGAGATACAAACAAGTAAACTATGAGTCGAGAGGAGGACCTAGTGTGTCAAAAGCAAATTTAGTTTTTACTATTTGAATAGGCAGCTCAAAGAGGCTAAAGTAGGCAGAGTTAAATTAAACCAAGGTCAGAATGTAACCAGTGCTAAGACAGATTTAGGCAGAAAACCTCAAATTGCTTGAGGACACAAAAACTGGTAGTTTATCTTGAAATCTAACATGCGCTATCTGGCAATGGCATTGTTTCAATTATGAAACAATTCACATCTCGTCTGACAAATGTAATGAAGCTTGCTACTTGCCTAGTACATAATTTAAGGTAAAAGAAAAGAGGGTATGTTTTATCATGGTCTATCATATCTTTGTCTATTGTTCTGCAATCCATTTGCATACCTAAAGGGAAATGGCCTTTTTAATTTCTTTCCCCTCTCCTAATCATCTGAGGCCTATTAAGAAGTGTTCTGTATCCTGTAATCAGGCAATTTATACAGTGTGCACCCTTAGGCTACAGCCATTACAAACAAGCTGAAAAACTCCTTTACAATAAATGATTAGCATGGGAAGACACCATTCATAATTAATTTTTTTCTGTTTGCGTTGGCAGATGGTCCCAGACATTGAAGCATGGCCTATTGCCCATACCTTTATTCCAAAGTGAAAAGGGCAGCCTTAGAAGAAAAAGAGAAATGTCTGTAAGACGGCTTCACTTTGGGAATAAACATGCTCCCCAGCTTTTCATGAATTCTTGCATGTTAAAGCCTGGATTCAAAAACTGTGGAAGTCAAAGGAAAATAAATCTCAGTAGCTTCTGACCAGGACCCGAGTTAAAACCACAAGAAAAATATTGACTTGAAGGACAGCATGACTGCTTTTTTTTCCCATGATTTTCCATAAGCGTTATTCCTGTGGCAGATTAAGCAGAAAGACTGTGCAGGTGGATTTGAAAATGATCAGGTTTGTATTTCTGAAAGCTGGGAACTCACTGAGGCACCAAAAAAAAAAAAAAAGAGTTCTGCTTTTAGCCACATTTTACAACATGCACTTTCCTGCTTCCACAGAAGGACAGCTGATGACAACTTCTTTCTCCATTTACTCATGTTTTGCTCACTGTTTACATGTTGCTTTTCAGTACTTTAAAACAACTTCTGGTGCACTTCTAAGTTGTTGGCATTACTGCAAACTCCCCCAGAATGAGACCCAGCCAAACAGACTGTCATTTTAGTGGCCTGTGCCAGCATTTTCTTAATGGTGACTGGATAGTCCTGACTACTACATAGCAAATTCCCAATTTAGGAGTAAATAGAGCTTTTTCTGTCATGACTCAGAATACTCTGACCCTCCCTTCTGCTCTGTAAGAAAACAGCAAGGTGCATTTCCACATATGATCTAATTTAGTCTCACTGAAGCCTACAGTGTGTTTTGGTATTGAAACCCAAACTAATCTACTGCCCATTCAAGATCAGCTGTTTGGATTTACGCACACAGAAAGTGCAAAGTCCCTAGAAGAACTCTGAGGCATGGCACAGGGATTACAAGGTTTTACTTAAAAAATTAGTTAGCTTTATCCACATCTCATATCTGTGGTATCTTGTCATAGCTGCACTTGTACTGTACTTGCCAGGAAGACACATTGACCATAGCCTCCTAGGGCCAACAGCAGATAATCCAGGTGAGCTGGACCTTCTCCAAGGAAGACATGACATTGTGTACTCTAGGTAGCGACGCTACCAGAGAGCACTCACACAAGGTTAGAGGCTGTACTAAGTTCTGGCCTGTTTTTGCTTCCATTCCTCATCTCCATAGGCTTTATGAAGTTCTTGCTGCTGACTTCAGGTATTTTTCCTCTGAAACTATAAGAGTCTGCTTGTACTAGCACCTACAAGGCATTATACTTTCCAAAGAAAAAAGAAAATAGTATCAAGATATTTTCCTGCCCTGTGAAGCTGATCTTCACCATTGTGCAATCCCAAATGGCAGAGTTAGGTCTGAAAGCCAGGCAGAAGGGGTCATCCCAGGGAGGTACAGCCACCTACGGTCACTTCCAAGCAACACGTGGGTGGGGGAATGGAAACTGGGTACAAACTTTCCACTGTGGTAAATCTTGCCGACTTCTGCTTTACCAGGGTTTTGGGGATCACCAGAGTTGCTTAATGTTGCTTCGGTATTCTCTTCTTCCCATTGTGCCAAAGCCTACTTGCCTGACCAGATGTTTTGAAATACCAATGGGAAAGCTGTTTTCACTCTAATTTCAACCTGGCTTAAACCATCAGTTTAACCACCACACCACATGGATTTCCATATAAAAGCCAAAGAATTTCATCTAATTTGGAAAAAAAAAAGCTTTCATTTTTTCAAGTTTTGTCATTTATCATGTGTCCTAACCCTATCAGTCCTATCTCAACAGAGAACTGATGAAAAAGCTCACTGAAAATCTCCAATTCTGAAGAAATAATCGACTGTTTTAAAAATGGCACTTTTCCCTCTGCAACGCAGAACCATCTGGATGCTAGCAGAGAACTAGAGTCAGTAGATATGCCACTGTCCCAAGGAGATGTACTTTCGAAAAACCAATCTGCTTCCTTCAGATGAATACATTACTCTCCTTTTCACTGTTTTATTTTTGCAGTTGATGCAATACAGATGTGTTATGCGGTTTTAGCAATACCTGTAATAACAGTAATAGATCGCTACTGGCTTCAGAATGCAAACTAGCTTATTTTATTAATACGAGCAAATCTTGAGGCCCTTAAAACATTGTTTTCTTAGCCCTTCATTGTGTATTCAGTAGAGATGGTAGCCAGGATTCCTATCTTTTTCTCTTTCAGCCACAGAATAGTAGCTTTCTTTTCTCCCTCCCTCACTGATAGACACTTAAAATTCAAATCACAATTATACTAGACCATAACAATATACAGGTAAGGCAGATGTTGGGAGCGAGCTACTTGACAGAGCTTTTTTATTTGTTTGAATGACTTAATAAACTGCAGAAGCTGAGGTCATCAAGACCTCTCAATCATGTTGCAGGCTAGTGCCAACAGCTGTAACAGAAACTGATGATGTAAAACACGCTAAACTTGCCAAACCCAAGTTTCAGACAAGGCAGTCTGTTACAAGATTATTTTCTACTTGAACATTACACAGCAGTGTGCTCAGGTTTATTTATGCTGTTCTTAATAGTAATAACCAGAAACCCTGTTTCACTTTATTGAGGATGAATGCAAAGGTTGTTTCATCATGAAACGGTATGAGATCTGTATTGCTCTCAGTTCCAGCTAGGCAGAACAGGGGTATTCAAATTGGATTTTAGAATTTAGGTTTCAATTTTTGTAGGAAAAAAATTCTCATCATCTTAAAAAATACTAATTATTACAAGATGGGTGTGAGAAAGAAAAATAAATTTATAACCTTTCCCCTTTTCTGCTTCTGACTTAATTTTTTTACACTCTAATTCAGAGTTAGTCAAGAATTCCACAAAAAGAAAGCATGAATTGCATAAAAAAAAATAGAGCAAAAATGATTGATCAGATAAAATAAAAAAGCCTTAGGCGGGATTTCAACTTGTGAAAAACAAGCTACAGGCAGAACACAGACGGATTGCTTTATAGGTAAACTCTATTGCAGTATATTAAGGGAAAGAAAGTAAATAGAAAAGAGAGCAGAAGGAACTCTACATGGTTTTCCTGGGACACCACTGTGGCAAAGCCGAAGGGTCAGATTCCAACATCTAACGCACAGCACGTATTGCCACACAAGTCTAAAAAAATCTGCTGACACTCGTAAATTGCCACATGTTTGGATTTCCAGCAAGATCTCACAACAAGCTGTGTTACTGCAAGTCATTATTTCCTTTGGGGGAAAAAAAATGTCTCTAGTGATGTTAAAACTCATGGCAGGATGTACTATAGTGTCAGGATAGCTCACCGGGGAGCATTCCTGCCTCAAGGCCAGGAGGCTGGATATAAATTCTGCACCTGGTCAGGGGCTGGGGGGAGTGGGACTAAAGTTTATCCAAAAAGTGTATAGAGTCAGTGGTTATGGACAATGCCATGCTGACAAATCCTGAGAGAGAAGGTAGACAGGAACAGCACAAGCCTCCTGTTGCTTACGCATTTCAGAATTCTCCTGCGTGGAAATTGCATCTGAAAGACGCTTACACTGGCACTTGCCTTTTCAAAGGTATACAAGCTAATTCATAATGAGCTTTAGAGATTTTTCTGCCAGAGAGACCCATGCTCATTAGTCTGCATTCCTCCAAAATCACAGACCAAAGAACCTCGTGTAATATTTTTCCATACATACCTGGTATGTACACTTGCTGGGTTTTTCTGAAATATGGATTCAGAAGAAAATTACCAGAAGCACTGGGTCAGCTTGCTGATCGTCTGTGGTATTTTCAAATTGATCCATAAGATCTCAGAACTTCTTAGATGCTTTTTATTTTATGATATCACACAAAAATATGATTTCTTCCTATATGCAGAAAAAACAATACAAGATATTAATTTGAAATGGCTTAAAACTAAACATCAATGGTCTGCATAAAGCTCAACACCTTGTGTGTTTTGACCACGTTATTGCTTTAAAATCGCATGGATTTGTGACATATTGCTGGTCTCAGCCTCCTGCTGATGTGTTGCTTCAGTGGCCTAAAGTTAAGAATAAACATACAAAACTGTCACTGAATTTTCCCAAGTTTGGACACAGAGAAAAGGGGAAAAGCTTAAGCACACGCCTTGCCTTTTGACAGGTAAGAAGAGGCTGAGTTACCAATGCAAAATGTTTTTAAGGTCCTCAGTAGAGTACAAATCAAACATCTTACTATCATGAACTGATAGTGTCCTCACAACCCTGCTGAGAGACAGGACAGTCCTGCTGCAGTCTTAGGAGGGGCAGCTCACAGTTACCGAAGTGATGTGCCATGGACAGATGGGATGAGCCAGGAATGAAGCCAAGTGGAACTGGGTGGCAGCCCAGCGCCCTACAAACAGCAGCAGCCCCAGCGCTCCCAGCTCACACCAGGTCTGCGCCCACCACCGCACGCAAGTCAAGGACGGCTCAAAGGCTGGTGAGAACCACCACCGACAGGTTTCACACCATATGCTGCCTGCACCCGTTTGGCTGAATTCAGTTTTCACAAAGCAGCTGGCAACGGTCGGTAGCAGATAGCCCACAAAGATCCATGGAAAAGAGAATTAAAAAGCCCCCCCCAATAACACAGAACTGGATGTCAGGGCTGGCCATGAGCATCATGGCATTTGTGTTTTTCAAGGACACATCTATATCAAAGCTGAAACTGAGGTCTGTTCTACCTTTTCAAAAAACGTCCATACCTGAGCCGTCACATACCAAAACCCGAATATGGCATTATCCTTACATCATCCCTAACACATCTCACTAAAATAGTCTAAGATTTCATACGTGTGAACACTACTGCTAATGGCATGTAAGACTACTTTTGCCAATATAAGGTTTGGCCTGAAGCTGATAGAAGTCTTTCCACTGGTCTTAGCAGGCTTTGTACCACTGTATGGGGCAGCAATACCTAGTCAAATATTGAATAAAAAGCACTTGGATGAAATTAGGATATGAAAATTCAGATCTCATTCATGCATGCTATGCAGTACTGCGGCAGTCTTTAGAATCAAAACTAAGTATTTATATTATATTTTGAAGGAAGAAAACCCCATATACTTATATTTCTGACTACTGTTTAATTTGTTACATTAAATTCTACCAGTCACATGCCTTTCTCTCACTGAAAAAACGCCCCAAAATTAAAATATCTTATACACTGACTTCTGACTTCAAGTGGAAGAAGAAATATTATGAACATAATAGCATGTTCCTCTAGATATATCCTCATTTCAACAGTACTGCTGATTTCAATCACATGGTATTTTTGAAGTATATAAAAAAATGTTTGTCACAAACCCCACTAAAAAGCAACAATCAATTCATTAAAAAAACCAAGAGAAATTTAAATGAATACTTTGGGAATTGTATGTTATCTTCTCATAAAAATCTCATAATTAGCTTATAAATGTATGCATAATATTTACAGTTACTACAAAACCGAGCTGAACAAAAGCAGTACAGGTAGTACAGGCTTGACTTCATTTCTTAAAGAAGCATTTTATTTTATATACAAAAACTATTTCTATGTGTGCAAACTTGTTAAGAACATAAATTAACTTCTCATGCATAAATGTGCTGAGTCAAACAGGAAAAAGCTATTAAATCATTTACTGTATAAATCTCTCAATTTCTATTAAAACACCTGGATATTATAAATATACCAGCAAAGGACTTCAAACTGGGATCAGCTGGAGTTACCCATTTATTTTTATTACACCGATTACTCATTAATTTTTTTTATATATATGCTGCCAAGAGTCTTCTGTAGCTTAAGAAAAATGTATGATCTACAATATATGCCCTAGATATACATGTACGTACCTTGCTGAGTAAATTAATTTATTCACACTAGATTTATAGAGGGTGGGACCCAAAATTATAAGACCATCTAGGCTCCAAAGACACACCTAGTGATGTTTGAGAAGGTTTTAACTCAATTACTGTGACAATCCTTGAAAATATTAACCTACATCTTCATGTCCCTAAATGTGACTCCCTGTTTGTATTACAGAAAGAGGTTAGGGCCTGCACTTTAATTGTGTAACCTTGTGATGGGACGTAACAGGACTATCTCAGTACAAAAAGATCTCATATTATATGATTTTGGCTGAATAAAAACCAGTTTTCCCTAAGCATGTGTTTAAAAGCCTGACCTTTAAACACATGTTTGTGTTGGGTGAAAGCAATCCAAAACATCCTGAATTTACTGGACTTCAGAAGAGCAGTTAAGAGGACCCGATTCAAAACTGCCCATTTTTATCTTAATCGTAACCATGACATATATTTAAACTTTAATCGGGCATGTGTACAATGCTATCATCCATGGGGTTGAAAGCAGGAGGATTTAGGACTCTTAGCACTATACACGTGGTTAGGTCTGCTCTTCATGGCTGCATGCATCACGTTAACTCTGATTTAGTTGTATTTCACCCAGATTTTTTTCAGCAGATGGAAATGATGAGAAGAAAAGGCAAAGGGTACAATCTGACATTTTATGAAGTAACCTTACGAAACTCTTGAAGAACATTTTGGAAAATAAATACACTCTCCTATTTTCATAAAAGCGTCACAATAAACGTGCTTTACAGTAGGGGAGTTTTTTAAAAACAGAATGGGAAGACGTGGCAGATTGACAATACTATGAAATGGCCTGTTACATACATATACTCCTAATTTTTAATAAAGTCCATATAATATTGATCTGTAACAGTTTTGAGTCACTATCTTCAGTTATGCAGCTGTAGATGACAACAATACTCTGAAAAAAGATAAATAAAATTCTTATAGCTGTTTCATTATGCCCATAGGAACTAGTGACATGAAAGGTTTATACTACTGTTTGAATGGAGAATAATATAATTTCTTTAAACTAAATTTGCTTTTTTTCTGTCTTGTTCATTTCTGAGGTGGAAAGAAAGGAACAGAAATGATGGATTTTAACAATATATAATTGTATACGTACACAAACACATGCAACTATATATATAGTACAGACATTATTATTTCCCAAAATGGATCAGACTTACAACCCTAAATCTGAGTCTTACAGAAACTTATGTAATTAATTACTTTATGTTTATGAATATGTTACTTAAATCAATGAAACTAGTTATGTGTCTTTAGATACACAGATACATAACAGCATGTAAGGACTTGCTAAAAGTAGGGGAAAAGCAAAGCCATTAGCACACCTATTTGTAATTTACCTAGTGTAAGTCAGAATATAATGAGTCAATCCCCTGCATAGTATAAAGCAGGACACCTTACTGACAAGAATGGAGCTATGCTGATTTACACCTAATAGATGTAAAGATAAATGTGAAAATACTGATTATTTTTTTCTTGTCAGATGACCAGTTAAAAAAAAATAAAAAGAAATGGAAATGGAATAAGTTATAAAAAAAATCTTCTGCTGAAGCAAGTTTAATTTGGCAAAACTAAGAAAAAGAAAGGGAAAAATAATTAGATACACAAGGATTATTACCCAAAGATACTCCAAATACAGCTTACAATGAATTCCATTCCCTACAGCAAATAACATTTAAATATTCCATGCAAAGGAGAAGACTAAGGATCTTTCATTGTAAAGTAGCTGATGCCATGGGGGTAAATACAGTTCCTTGAGACATCAGAGTTCTTGGTTAAAGCTCAGTCTCTGCTGGATTCAGTGCACGGGCAGAAATTCAGTTTTTTCTGTCTTCCTAGCACATGTTCAAACTACTAGGATGTGAGAATGATTCCTTCTCTGCTCAACGATATGCAAGTTGACCATGCAAAGTGGATCATCCCCAAGAAGATGAGAATCAGAGTACATATTGTCTTGTGCAAGGCTGAGGGCACTCCCCTGGAAGGCAGGAAGACTGAGATGTGCTTGAGCCAAGGCCCTCAAGTAGTTCTGTGATCTTAGTCTTTTATTTCCTTGGCTTCCATTACAATGCACAAAACTAAATCATTTCAAAACGTCAAAACAGTTCATTTTGACATTTTCAAAATGAAGCATTTCAACATTGCGCTGAAACGTTTTTGTCAGTTTTGTTTCTACTCAGACTATTTGTCAAATAGTTTCAGCCACTCTGAAACTTCTTTGTTTGGAAATAAATGTTACCCTGATTTCCCCCCCTGCCTTGGCTTTGATTTTCAAATAGTTTAGCCACAGCCCTACTTATCATAGGCTCATAGAATGGTTTGGATTGGAAGGGACCTTGAAGATTGTCTAGTTCCAATGGTTTAAAACCATTACCCCTTGGTCCTATCACTACAGTCCCCGGGAAGGAGTCCCTCCCTGTCTCTCCTGTAGGCCCCCTTTAGGTACTGGAAGGGGCTATAAGGTCTCCCTAGAGCCTCCTCTTCTCCAGCTGAACAACCCCAACTCTCTCAGCCTCAGTCTCAGTAGGAAAGGTGCTCCAGACCTCCCATCATCTTTGTTTATACTTGGTAAAATTTTTGTTCTATTTCATTTCAAAAGGTAATTTTAAGTACAAGGCTTGCTGTAATCTGCAGTGCAACCGACTGCTTAGTCAACATCAACCCTGTGAACATTTAGGAGACCCTATGGTGTTTAGAAGGAAACAGGATATGTAACATTCTGCTAATTGAATAAGACAACTTTTATTACTAAGCAGTGTCTTTCCATTTCTCACTATAGTCAAGATATTTACATGCACCTAACGCTTCAATTTACAGGCTATAAAAAGCCAAGTCATTGCAATGCAATTAATAATTGCTAGTGTATTTGCATGGAAACTATTCAGCAATTAATATTTTACAGGAAAGAGTAACAGCTAATGTTGGCTTCACAAGACAATCTAACGACATATTTCCTAGACCTCAGAAACAACACTTAAAAAAACAGGTTGACATTGGTATGAGATGATTAAAATCCAGAGTTTTCAAGAATTTGTTTTTATGTGTTTAGATGTGTGATTTATTTAGGAGCCTTTGCTATAGGTTTGAATCAACAGTAGAAAAGCATGCTGAAATGAAATGCCTGTGTCATTCAGATCAACTGAAATGAACAACACAGGGTTCAAGGAATCTCTATGGCCTTTCAGTCAGTGTGTTTTCATTTAGACAACAGAGCAGAAAAGCCAGTATTGTACCATCTCACACCAAGGAAATTGCTTTAAAATGTATATTTTGGGTTATTAGTCTGTTTTGAATGTGTTGAAGATAAAATGATATCAAAATTATCTTACAAGCTTTACTGAAATCTTAAAAGAATGTTATATTAAAAAATAGCAGACTCTATATAAATGATGGCATGGGAGTGTATACACTCAGGCTACGTGACTAGCTGGAAAGACAATTTAAAGCCAGCCCTGGATTAAATGTTCTCCTGACTTTAAGGGGAAAGTTTCAGCAATGCTCAAATATGAGCACATGTTTTTAGACACATAGCTGACACTTTCTTCCTTTTGACAAATGTAAATATTATACTGTGTACTAACTCTAGTAGGAATTCGTGTGGGTCATTTTGACTTATAAACAGAAATGAAATCTGTCGCTGTTTAAAGACATAACCTATGTAAAACTATGAAAATTGTAACCCAAAAGTTTTTTTAAGCAATAAACTACTGCAGTTTGTAATCAGCCTTATCAATGCTACTATTATTAATCCTTTGCACTGGAGTTATTTTGCTGATTCTACATCATCAATATCACTTAATTTGACATGTCAAAAAATAATTAAAGCAGAAGTTTTTTCTACTGAATAAAAATTAAAAGAAAAAGAAAAAGAGGTCTTCATAGAGCCTCTTCAAAGAGGCTCTAAAGCCCAGTGAAGTCAAGAAGCAACTTCACAGTCTTCAAGGTACTATTTCAATTCCTAAATTACACTAACAGTAGCAATTTCCCTATCATCCACCCGAGTCTGAGTGCTTCACAGGGATAAAGAAAATAGATTTAATCACATTTACCTTGTTAGTAATTATGCTTTTTATCAACTTTTAATGCTCAATCAAATCCTACAATCTAACATGCAAGGAAACTTTGTAAATATGAGTTCCACCTGGAAGTGAGAAATGCTTATAAAACATGATTCTACAAAAGCTCAGACCCAACTTGCAGTCAACAGACTTGGAGACCTCATCAGTGACTGCAAACGGGGAGGAAGACATTTGTATGATTGAACTGTAAAGAAATGTTGTGCTTCTCAATATCAATGTGGTTTCTCAGGAACTTCAGGGAGGCACATATTCTTAGCTGCCTGTGGGATGAGGATCCTAAATTGCCACTGGTATTTTCTGCAGAAACATGCACTACTATGATCCTCAAGAATCAAAATTGAGAAGATGCACTATGACAATAAAATTACATTTGCTAACAGTTTCAAAATTTTGCTAGATACCCTCTTAAAACTTCCATCTTCAAAGACCAGAGCAAGACAGATCAAAGATTACAAAGAAAGGAAACAAGTTATGTCTCAAAATATCTGTGAAAAAATTTTAAAGCTTGTTGTTTTTAAGCTTTTCTTGTCATCATTCATTAATTTATTTGCTCATTCAAATCCTCAAGAGAGTAAGACTCAAATCCTGACAAAGTCACTGCACAGAACATTATTTTTAATTTTACATGTGTTGCTCAAAGCCTTGTGCTCAGAGCTACAAGGATATGCCTAGTCTCAGAGTTAAACACGGTGCAGTTCCTTACATTGACTGGTAACTGTTAGTAATACGAGCAAAAGACATTGCACGGCTGGTGCCAAAGCTTTGAACAAAATTACTTCCTTTAACACACCGCCACCTTAATTATGTGCTGAGGAACATAAAGCAGGTCAGACAATTTGTACTGGGACATCATAATTCCATCAGTATAATGCTGACATTGCTAAAGATTTATGAATGGAATGTCGTAATTATTTTTTTAGTAAACATATCAAGTTTCACTAATGGGGGGGCTGGAAGTACTAATTAGCTTTTTTTTTTTTGCATTGTCTCATATAAGATGTGGGGAGAAGAGGGTGGAGGGGAAGGATCTGTAATAAAAACAAGCACACACAGAATTTATGTATGGCCTGTAATTCAAGCAGATGTTCCTATATAAGGGCCGCAGGGATTAAAGCCTTTCTGCACATAATTCCATTTGCTAACTACTTTCTGTCTGCACAAACCTTCCAGTCTGCGATGGACTTTTGCTAAGCTACGTTTCTTTAAAAGCAAAACAGAAACACAAGAAAAAGAGACTTAAAAATTTGTGCTGTTAAGTGCCAGGGTTTGGCAGCTTGACTAAGGCTCTTCAACCAGCTGAATCATTCCACTGGAAGTTCCGTTGGAATAACTATAACTGCATCCAACAAGCTACAAATCTGGCAGAATTTCCTTTGGAAATCCAGTCAAAACAGCCCTTGACCATAGTAGGCACTTATACACTAATGCTACAGAATGAAGTTGTGTTCATGCTAAATCAGAAGAATTCATATTAAAAAAAATATCCGGACCCTCCCCCTTTGTGTCCATACTCAAAGATTTGTCAAGATAAATAAGGAGCTCAAACAGAAGAAAGAAAGAGGGAAAACCAGTTAAGTGGTCAATATTACAATACTACAAGATAGCAATATCACAGTACAATGGCAATACGACAAGTTGGAGGGAGAAAATTCCAAAATTATGATTTTTTTAACTCTTGCTTGACAAACACGCTGCATCCAAATAAAAATGCTGGTCATAACAATGAAAGATTCTAAAGATTTGACTGAAAATTATACTCATGTATCTAAAGAAAAAAGTTGGCCAAAAACATTTCCTCAGACATGTTGGTGTGATTCCACCCTGACATCATTGTAGCGACTCAACATTTGCACCAAGTAACATCCAGGTACATCTTCAGACAAAACCTTTTTCTGTGCTCACTTACAGTCACCAGACTTCCCGTGAAGGAAATGTAATAAACATAAAGGTAATTCTTGTAGCAAGGAGGAACTGTTCAAGACTTTAGATCTCCATTATTCCTCCTCCTTCTTCTTGAAAAACAGAAAAAAATACACCAAGATAAGCAAGTAAGCAAGGAGAAAAAAACATGAACTAATTCTTCTTGCACCCTGCCGCACCTCTACAAACAGAATGCTTGTAACTAGCACAGTCCTTACTTAAATAATTCTCCAGCTCCCTCTAACACGGAGAGAGGCAGAAAGGCAAGGGAACTGGTTTCAGTTCTAAAAGTGGAGCTGGAACGGAATTTTCACAGTCCTATATGTCATGTTGTTGACTAGCTTGGTACACTTTTTAAAATTGAATAAAAAAGGTTAGCATTTACCTCATATAGCTGGTGTAAATTGTATTTTTGTTGGATTTCATAAAAAAGCTAAATACTACGCTACCACCCTCTGCAAACAACTTAAATAGTTTTAAATACATCATTTCAAGAACATCTTTACCCACATCTACAGATAATGGACTGACACAATCTAGTTCAGGAATATTTTGTATAATCATCTTTTATTGTCTCTCTGCTCCATGAAAACTTTCCTGAATATGCTGCACAAACACTGGATTTTTAGTAGCACGCATCTCAGTGCATCTCAACATTTGTCAAATTATCTTTGAAATAAAAGAGTTGGAAGTAAAGCAAACGAGTCAAGGACATGATCCTATATATGTGACAGCTAACATACAGGGGATAGGATAGATTTCTGATCTCAGAATAAAGATTAACATGAAATCTTTATCCAGAGATAGGCTTTCAATTATCCTCACATTAGAGCACTTCCAAAGAAATCTGGATAGCATCCAGATAGCTTGGGATCACTTATTTTCTTTGAAAAGGCTTTTAATATGTTGTTGATCATAGACACTCCCATCTTCTTGTGCTTCAAATGTGTGACAGAAATGAAATTTCTTTTTCTATGAATCATGCAGCTGCAGCACCTGCTCTTGTGTTCACTTTTCATATTTCACTAGTGATTTGACGCTTTGTTTAACAGCTCATGGACATGTTATTTAATTGGAGTCTTCCTATTGATGTTTTCGCCTTCGACACTGAGTGTAAAATGAAGAGCGGTACTGAATTGTGTGCTTCAGTAGTATCAGTATGAGTATACCGCATGTAAAGGAAAGCTTTTGTCACATGTCACCCTTGAACTGTCTTCAAAATTTTGCATACAAATGATGAAAAAAACCCAATTATTATAAAGACAAAAAGATAAGCATACTTATTTGACTCTGGATTATATTGTTAATAAGACACTAATTTTTTTTCAGCATGTCCGAAACAACTAACCCCCAAAACTTGTGTTTAGTAAATAAAACTACAAAAAAAACCCCACCAACAATCAGAACATTTCAGTGGAAGCTCCTGAGAATCAGACAGACTTCAGGGATCACCACTCAACTGCGAGATCTCCTTCAGTGACACAATGATCAGCTGTATGTGGTGTCAAAGGAAAACCCTGGGCAGGAACTTCCTTCATAGTCTCAAAGGAGAAAAACAATCCTCAGAGTAATTTAAATAGGAAATAAGGTAATCTGAATCTTTTTTTATCTTAGTCATATTTATATTTTTGTTTCAAACCTTTGTATGTTTTTGCATCAGATATTAGAAGGATTTTTTTTTCATATGAAAGCTATAGTTGAAATGAGATTAGCCTGAAACTACAAGCCCATTCAGCATTTATTTTTGGTAATATATGGCAGAAATTGTTTCCTTATTCACTGAAATCTGAAATCCAGTGTGCCTAGACACAGCATTAGAAAATCTCACATGACGTTTTTATAGTATTTTCAAAATTATTTCATAATTATTTTTAAGTACTTGCTTTAAAAATACTTACACCTCCACTGAAAGAAAATGAGTGGGGGAAACATATTTCTTCCCTTTTATATCACAGACTAATACTTTCTTTGTACTACTTTAAACACTTCACTGGTGAAGAGCCAATCACAAGAGATTAAAACAGGATAAAAACACAAACTCAAACTGACATCTCGGAAGACAGAACAGATGGTGAAATGCCAGCATTACTGGTAGTAAGAAGAAATTCAGAAGTGTAAGAGGAAGCAATAGCACAGGGCACAGCAACAGCACCAAATGAAACTTTTCTTCTGTACAGCTTTAAAGACTATTACTTGCCTGGATCAAGGACTTGTGCCACCAGTGGTCTTGATAAGAAACATATGGATGCATTTTACATTGGTGTGAGGATGCGATTCTGGTATTATTAGATCAGTCAACAGCATTCCCTCAGGCAATGGGCATATTGTGAGCATAATGGTATTAATTCTACTTCATTTGCTGCAGCTTAGTTATTTCCTTAGCATCACAGCCCTTGTAATGAAAAGACAGAGGTCAGAAAGTTTTCTAGTGTGCTGAAGTTCCACTGTAAGCCGTTACAAGGGAGAAATGATTAAAAAGCATCACATAATTTTACTTTACTGGTTGCAAAGACCCAGTTGTGTACCTCGGTGCTGTAACCTCTCATCATGTAGAGTGCCAGGGACCACACTGTTTTGTGAATATTTGTTCAATCAAAGGATTGCACATGAATGGAAGGGTGAGTAGGAAGAATCCACTCACATATATGCAGTCCTCTGAAGGCTTCATTTGGCAGCAAAATCAAGTTTCATTCGAACAATCACATAAGTGAAAAACAGATATTTCACCCATCTACAGTTGTTAGACAAAGGGATTCTGAGCTGTCTTCAAACGTCACCTTTTTCAGCTACAGCTTTTTTTAACCTAAAGATTTTTGCACTCAAAAAATCTATAATGCCTGCTGTGTACAGAGTTTGCAAAGATTTCTAATGAGAGCAAACTCTTAAAACCCCTCTTCTTTTTTTAGATAAACATATTTGATCTTTCCAGTCATTATCATTTTAACTTGCAAAGTGACATTATGCCAAAAAGAAGGAATTCATAAATTAGTTCCAATTTAGAAAGTTTTCTTGTCATTGTATAAATGACAGATCTTTAAAAAGACGACTTAAAATGAAATGCAATAAAAAAAAAAAATTCACTTTTGTGGCAGGTTTTTCTTTTCTCTTTCTTTTTTTTTTTTTTAAGACTGAAAGAATAAAACAATGTGCTATCAAAAAAGAAATGAGTAGTACAAAAATTACAAATGTGCATGGACAGGAAACTAAATTCTCAGATTGTTTTAGGAAAGCTAAATTTAGTTGGGAGAGTAACTAAATAAAATGTAAGCAGAAAACACTCTGCAAAGTTAAATTCACTTGTCAACAGAAATTAATAAAGCAGGATTCACATCCAGCTTCTTATTTCAAAACCTGCTGGTGGCTAAGAGCTATTGATATTTTGGATGCAAATCTGCCCTGTGAACTCAACTAGAAATTTGTTGATCGTGTTACCGAGCCAAGGTGTCACCTATGCATTTTGTTTCTGTTCTCTTTAAGCACTGTAAAATTTAGATGCAGAATTGGGTTTGCCTTTCAAATACCTTTAATGTTTGTGAGCGCTTGACCTGAATTCCTTGAGCAGAATGCACTTCGGTAATGAAAAAGAGGGTATGTGGAGAAGTACAAAAAACTGTCATGAGCACAAGTGATGCCACAGTGACAAGCAGAGTGGAAGCTAATGGAAGACTTCCATCAGTGAAGGGGAGAAAACAAATTTAGGGTTATGCGCAAAGATTTTTCGCACTAGGAAAGCATTCTTAATTTTGAATCATGCAAGTGAGGTCCCACTCCAGGCAGTGACTATGCACAGCTCCTGGGGCTTCTGGGACAAAAGCGACCCCTCAGTGGATTAATTACTTTAGCTTGATCTCAGCTCAAAGCATCGTTTATCAGGAGCCCCACACGGCTGTTCTGTTCATGGACAGCAAACTCAGCCAAATACTTACCAATGTACTGAAACTCAGCAATTTAACCATACAGCCATTAACCTACAGGAAATAACTTCCTGACATCTTCTGGTCTCCTGATAACTATCCAGAGCTACAAGCAAACCTTAAATTCAAGGATTCTACCTGGCATGATAACATTTACTTTCATATTTAGTACGTACATGTTTGGTTCTGTAATACTGAGATTTTTCTGCCCTTCATTTTTTATTTCTAGGTGTCTTTTCTGAAAGTTCAATGACTGCCAAACCTACAATTAAATTTAAACTAATCAGGGCTCTGCTTAACACCTCAGTATTTGACTATTCCTTTCTCAATGAGTTTTCATTTCTATTTTTTTTTATGAGTTCTCACAAAAGAAAGTTTAGCTTCAAGTTTTAGGCGCAAGAATTTTAGAAGGGAGATACTTTTTCTTACCCAGAATTTCACAGTGCTGTCTTATGATTCCTGCATCACCATACACTGTGAATGGCAAACGTTATTTTTTTGAGGCACTTTCATCTTTTGCAGCTCTGTAGAAGCTTCAGTTGAAAAGCAAGTCTTTAGGCAGCTTAATGATAGCAATGTGTGGGTTTAAAAAAAATACATCTATCACAAGCCAGTAGATAACATAATACAATAAAATACTTTGGTGTTCTTTGTATGGCAAATCGGTACATAATTTATAGAAATCAGGTTTCTGTAAGAAGTCAGTGCTACCATCAGCTGAGAGAACAGTATTTGATGGGCAGATCTACTGCAATAGTGCTAGTCATTTTAACATTATCCATTGTTTCTATCTGTAAAAATAGTGATTGCAGGACACAATTTCCAAGCTATTTTATTTTTTTTGGTGCCTCTTTCGTAGCGTGATAAAATGTGCCTGTCAATACCTGCTTTTGTAAGAGAAAGTTGAACATACAAATTTTCTGGATGTACTCTATATTTCAGACCAGTCATGAATGAATTGTTAATTCTTGAGGCGCATTTCTTCTAAACAAGTAATTCTTGGTTACAAGCAGGTTCCCTATCTAGTTTGACCAAATGCAGAGAATCATGTAGTGGTTATGGACATTGATTGTCTCTGTTTATATGGGTACACATATGTCTGTGTGCATGCACACACATATATGTACAGAATGATGTTTATGAGAATAATTGCAACTGAAGACTTCTAGAGCTGAAAATACTTTCTAAGTATTAGCAGCTGCTGTGGCCAAAACCTGCTGAAATACTGTTAGAAAGTGAATAAAAAAAAGGAGGAAGCTGGACACAAAGAAAGTAATGCCTAAGGTTAAAAATACTTGCCAAACTAATTTGTAGCTACATCTGAGAAGAATATTTGCATGAGAGGACATCATGAACTATGATCACAAGAAATAATTCTTTGATGCACAGAGGGATTCTGAAAACTCTGCTTTCCTGATCTCAAACTTACAGGAAATAAAGGTTTTGCATCACGCTTTGAGAAACCTTGAAAATAACATTTTAGAGGTAAGTTTCAGATCAGAGTGGGGTGTCTGAGGACACACAGAGCCAAGTTAAAAAAAAAGAATGGGGTGACAGCCTAACCAGGTACCATCCGGTCTCTGAAATGTCTGGGGACATATAGGAAACAAGTATCAACTTTTAAAAGAATCTTAATAAAACCTTCAAAACATGTCTTGTTAATACTGTACATGAGATGGGACACCTCTAAGCAAGTGCGAAGAGGACAAATATCTCATGTTGAGGCAGTAAGATACAACCACATCGTATCTGTTGAGACATTCTTCTAGAATAAGCTTAACAAACAATCTAGAGCTAACCTAGTTTCAGAAAAGAGCAGTTTAGATTCTGAAGACAAATGGGTCATGAAGACATTCTATTACTCTCATATTAACTAGAAAAGTATGGTAAATTGAAAAAGTTAGGATGAATTCCTGCCTTTATGTAAGGAAATTCCCTTGACTACATTGAAGCACACATTTCACATTTCAGTATTGGGAGTACAGGGGAAGACCATCAAAACTGGACAGGAATACAGTGACGCTAATAGATCAGCTTCTAATAGTAATAAATTCAATTTCTTGAACATGAATAGCTGCCAAAGTATAAACAGTTCATAGTCTTTCATAGGTTATAACTTCATCTTAATCCTTCCAAAGTAATACATTCAGAAAATGTCTTTCTCTTCAAGCAGTGTTATTTCAGTGGGAAATGTTGAATCTGAATCTATCTAGTACAATTTCAAGACAGTGAAACTGCAACTGATAGAAACTTCAACATGATTAGAATGATCTGTTATCCCCACATATAAACTTTTCTGTTTTTCATTTTTTCCTTGTGTAGTAGACCTCCTTTTATTACTTTAATGGCTACATTTAAGGCAGAAAGTGAAATGATTTTTAGGATAATGTTTTAGTGTCTGTTTCACAATGGTTTTTATTGAGCTGTAAAGCATTTGCATGCACAGAGAAAAGAAGGTGCATTTTAGAAATAAAACTATTAAGTAACATTATCTTGCCATGGATCATTCCCACTGGGATAGAGGAACCATTTGAAAAGCGTAACTGAATTCAATTAAAATATGATAAATTTTGATCTCCATCTTACCCACATTTTCAGCATTGCGTGGTGATCAAGAGAATAATAAAAGCATGAGTTTATGTTTAGAAGCTTTTTTCTGGTCCTATGTTGTACGGTGCCTTCATATTTTCCCCCTACTACTTCTAGTAGGGAATAACTTGACTATAACAGCCTCCTCCTAAAAAGGTGGATGGACACGTATGTTCCCATATCTAATTACCAACAAACAATCCATCAGTAGCAATCAATATTATATGTCATTCCCCAGAAGATACACCTTTGCATATCATGGCAAGAACAAGTGGACTCCAGCTAACAGAATAAAACGACTGCTTGTATCTGACACTAAATCATAGAAATGTGTATCCAAAGTAAAATTCACAGAAACAACTTCATCATCATTTTTCTGGGGGCCAAACTATAAGTAGTGTATCCATCTTCTTTTCAGTAAACAGACATTGACAGAGACCTTGGAGATATGCCTATTAATTATCTTGAGAAGACTGTTTACGGATTCTCTCTAAAGAAGATGGAAACCATCTTCTCTATTTAATTGAGAGTTAAATTAGTGTGTATTTCTGAAATACAGGCCCCGTATCTATTTTGCAGGTCACTGGATCCTATGAGTGATCTGCACACAGGAGATTAACAATGCCTTTTGAAGTATATTGGTTCTCCTATCACACTTATGAACACTGCCCAGTATAGAAAAGTAATATTATAACTCAAGTACACAGTAGGGAAACACCATTTCTGCTTTACAGATGGCCAGCTGAGACATGAAGAAATTAAGTGATTTTCCCAACGTCAAACAAGAAACCTGTATCAGAATGCAGAAAATCTAGGCCTTGTGAGTCTTGGCTGATTTCCTGAACAATCAAACTATTCTTCTGTTCTGGCATGAATAAATCTCTGGTTGCAAACTGAATTGGTGAAAGCATCAGTTCATCATGGGATGAAAAACAAAAAAGAGAACAACCATCTGACATAGTATAATATAATCCGTACAGCAGCTTTTTTCTCAAACTATATCCCAAAATCTCATATAAAGTTAAATAACACAGTAATTAAAAAAAAGGAACAAAAGAAAAATTAAGTATCTTAGACAAAGAGAAAAAGATGTTTCAACTGATGCATGAAAATAAATGTAGATAATTATGACTTACGCAATGCTTTTCATCATCAAAATGCTGTATAAATATTACTTTAAAAATCCTCACAACACCTCATGAGGTGGGTAAATATTAAGCATAATGTAATGTTATACCCTCATATGATTTAAACCAATTCTCATTCTAGAAAACCAAGGGGAAAAAAAGGTTGGAAAGCTAAAAGGGTTTGTTTAAAGCACCTGAGCTGGCCACGTTCTACAGAAAAAACCCTACACTGCCATCTAAGAGGACTGTAAATCTCACAGACATACATGAGCTAGTGCTAATTAATCTAATACGGACTCAGCACAAGCACGGCAACTAGGGTTCAACAAGACTACAAAAGTCTATCCCAGACTCTAGGCAAATATTGTAGGATAGTCAGCCTGGATTGCATTCAGTACTATGTGGTCACTAGCAGGAGACAAGTTAGCTAATTAAAAGCTGAGTACCTTGTACAAAGGGCTGTCCTATGTCTAGAACGTAGCACAGGCAGATCCACAGCTGGGACTGGAACTGTAGAGCTGGCTCCAAAGTATTCTCCCACAGCTCAGAGGCAACCAAGCAGGCATACACGATGAGGCTACTTCACACATGATGGAGCTGCCGTGGAGATGGAGCTTTTACACCTGCAGAGCCTGCCAAAATAACGTAAAAGGGTAAAAGGGAAGGTGGTAAGTCTAATCAAAGACAACGTTTGGAGCTGAATAAAACACTTAACTGCATGGAAAATTCCATTAGGTTGATTAGATACTTGCCTTAGGGCCCTCTTAAAACAACTGTTAAAAAAAAAAAAAAAGATAGCTATTGCAATGCGGCTTAAAAATATTGGAAAAGCAGGAAATGGAGCTTATTAGAGCTCAAATTAGATCCAAGATTTATGTGAAGAACATTTGGCCTCTTTAAAAGGCCTGCTTAATCCCTAGATGGTTTTTATTGTTTCTATTATTATTATTTATTTATACAGTGCTATAGGTATACATGGCACTTTACAGACAAATAAAAAAAAACATGGGTCCTCCCCCAGAGAGTTTACAATACCTGATCCAGCAAAGAGTTAAGTACATGAGCAACTTCGTTTGCAGGACTAAACTCCTCTGGAACCAATGACATTTAAAAAAAATCAACTTATTGACATGATTATCTCTTCCAGATCTGACCCTCTGCTCTCAGTCATTCAGTCTCAAGTCACAGGTGTAGACTACCTGACTTTCAGTAACTTCTGTTGAGCAAATCTCACAGTTGTGGTTTTTTCCAAGTTACATATGATAAAGATAAGCCAAAGCAACAAAGAGGTGAAGCTAAACTGTTTTTGTATGCCTACGCTGGCATCACTGGAAGTCTTTTACTAGTATTTGTAATATTTTCTCAACTGGAGCAGCAAAGTTAGTCAGTGGTTGAGAAACAGCTACATGACATGGTTCAGCGCAAGACGGGGAACCTGCCTTTTGTTTGTGTTCCTTCTTACTGTACACTAGCGTTAACGAGCTGTTTCTTTAGGGACCGCTGGCCAGATTTCTCTGTCTGGACTCTAAAACTACTGAATTTGATCATTATTACAGCACATGTATTATATTTCAGGTATAAACCCAAACTAATATTGTATGGAAGTGTTCTTTCATATTTTACCTTGCCAAAGAAGCACTTCTCATTTCCATTAAAAAAACCACAATATACTGTTGGGTTTTGTTTAGAAGATGAGGGAATTCTATTCTCCTTCTTACTGTCCTGATGCCCCTTTTTCTGTGAACGGAAAATTGGAGCTACCTCAAACTACTTCTCTTTTGGAGGGTAGTAATGACTACTCCAAATGTGCAACCCTATTTGCCTGCATATAAACTTTTAATAATGTTCATTAAACTTTATTAGAATTGTACATGCAGCCAGATCACGGTTACAGATTAAAACCTCAATCCTGCAAACACTTAAGAAGCTTTATTCATGTGAGGAAAAAAAATTTTCTTTCTATACCTACACACTTAAACAGAATCTATAACCTAAATACAATGCTATTTTTTAATCCTCTGGTATTAAAGTTAAAAACATATAGTCAAGGCAGAAATTATATGCTCCTAGTGCACCAAAAAAAGCAAACAACTCCCCAACTTTTTTGAAATTGCATCTTTTTAAAAATTACCATTATGTGGAAAAGAAATCTCTGGTGCAACAGACTTGGAAAAGTCAATGAACAAATGAATTATGACTGTATGCACGGAATGACATGCAGAAGTCCTGGACAGAAGAGATACTGAAGTCTAGAAGTTTTGCAATAAACTCTACTGGCAATAGGATCAAAGCTACAGAGCCTGATACAAAAGCCCAGTGAAGCTACTAAGAACTTCCCCATTGAGAGGCTTTGAGTCAGATCCAGAGTGACCAACAGAACGGCGTTAACTGCAGGCAAAGAAGCAGATGTATAAGCCAGAAAGAGTTTTTAAAGAAAACAGACATGAGTGTCATAAAGCCAAGGTCAAACTCCATCACCAAGACAAGTGTGTGTGAGAGAGTTATATCTCTTTTAGGTCTAAGTACAGTATTTATGATTGTTTATTTATCTTGAAACAAAAGGTAAATTAATCCATTTATTTTAAAAGCCATGTTTCTATTACATTGAGTAATTTCCTTTGAAAAAGAAAAATGTTTCCTAAAACCATTAGCGGTTAAACTAGATGGGTATTTTTTTGTTTATATCTGAGATGAGACTGCGCATAATTATTCATGCATAATCTGATTCCAAATGATACCTTGTTTACATTTTTTTTCCTCTATTTTCTTATGTATGCGAGAATTAATATACTCGGGCATGGAAGAAATATGCTATATTATCTTTTATTGCATTTCTTTAGAACATGCCATACATCATCTTTAACTCCCCAATGACGTTCAAAATAGCCTGAGGAAAACACAAGTAAATACACTTATTAACAAGGACAAATACACTAATAGAAAAATGATACAAGATACAGACTTACATATAGGTATGTTAAACACATGTAATAAAAGCAATGGAAATCATAATCTGACTCCAAATTTTTGAATAAGCATAAACCATTACTCAGTGTTTGTCCAGCCTGGATGACAAGCAAAGTCAGGGTACTGACACACACTCACAGCTCGCTCTCCTACAGCAACTAGATGACAAAACCTCAGATCTTCCATTCCGATTCCTCCATGTGGGAAGACCCCATCACAATTAGTATACTCTTTTCTAAATACTAGCACCCTCCAGTGTGCACACCCAGGAACATACACCCACCCCTTGCTGCTCAGTCAGCTTCCTAGAGCAAGGGATGGAGCCCTCTGAGCAGGAACCTGGGCCAGATGCAAAGTAACAGAGGCTTCGGTACAAACCCAGGATTGCACAATTCCAAATTGTGGTGTTCAAGGAACCATGGAAGTATATAAAGATCCAGCAATTCTGATAGAATAATTCAGATGGGAAATTACTGAGAAAATTTGGAGACTTACCTTCAGATCCACCCTTTCTAACTCCATGAGGTTTCCTATCCTCATTAATTTCTCCCACCTGCTATTTCTTTACATATTTTCAACTGGCTTTACATGAGTGAAAGTCCCAGACCAACTTGACTTGATATAACTTGATTCTTTTCCTTTTGACTTTGTAATTTTTAACGTGGTGAGTAACAGAGCCTGAAGCCTTTCATCACACATAGACAGGCATCTCCCCTGAATTCCTTATTGTTATTTGTGAGAAAAAAGGACAAAAGTATTTTTTTTTTTCTTTCTCCCCACAGATACAAAAGAATGTATCCATTACAGTAGGTGAATTTGGAGTATGGTAAGATTCAAAAGGTTATGTCCCACATAGCTAATTTCAGTTCAGTCCTGTGCTTCTTATTGCAATACAGTTTGGATTCTTGTTGTTATGTTGGATTTGGAGTATGTGGAAAGACAGGAAAAAAATTTAATGTTCAGAACGCCAAGAGACTGCTTGTCCTTGAGCAGTTAATAATACAGGAGTTTACGTTTCTTTTTCTCTTTTGTCATCCTTAGTCATACTTATCTTTCTCAACTGCAAGAGCTTGGTTTTTACTTAATTTTACTATGGTGTTGGGTTTTTTAATAAAATATTTGCAGTTATCATTGATTTTTACCTACATGTAATAGTATATTTTTGTGGCATTTTAAGAAATTGAATTTCATATCGTCTACCTTTCCAAACTGTGATTCTGCAAAAGCAGTTCTCAAATTCACATACAGGAAAGATGAAACAGATAAAACATCTCTGAAGGAATTACATATGGTAGTAACTGGGTTGTAAAGTTTGACCTTATGAAACAAGTTATGGGATGACCATTGGAAACTAGACCGTTGGAGTTCTATAGTATTTCAGGGCCTGCCACAGTGTCCCTCTGAATGCTTCTCAGAGATATAAAAGCTGTCTAACCTGTCTTGCAGCTAAAATTAAATTTTATTCTTACTAATCTACTCACAGCATCAGATTCTAAGGGCAGCTGTGACTCAAAAAAAAAAAATTCAGGCTGTATTCATCTTTGTGGAAGATATCTAGGTACCTCTTTTGCACTTCAGAATTTCTCTTTTGATCTAAGGTTTAACAAGAAATCAAATATTATATTATAAATTTGTTTATAATTAAGAGACTATACTTCTCATTTAAACGGCTGATTTATGTCACTGCAGATTTTGCCAGTAGCATTTTCCAATGTGCTAAAATCAGTCATATCCTCAAGTAAGTACTGCTGATCTTCAAAGATATTTATAAACCCAAATTCTAATGACTTACTTCAAAGTAACCATGCAATGTCTTTCAGGATGTAGATTGAAATTTCATATGATTTTTACTAATAGATTAGTTTTGATAGGTAATAATTGTCTTAGGTAATATAGCTGCTTTTGAAATCTGTATCTTTGGTATGCCATGTACTTGATCGAGACTGATGATGCAACATGTTGACCACATTTTATAGCTAAATCTGGCCCTGCAGGTGAATCTGAGAGAGACACATTCATCTCTGAAGGTAAATCAGCTATATATAAATCGATAACATCATGCAAAAATATATAGTAAGAAAACAGTGCCAGGGAGCTAACTAACAGGTTTTGCAACCTGTTCTTTATATTTAGATTTATCAATAAAGAACCAACGCTATTTATTAACAGGCATATAAGTTTCAAAGCTGTATTTTTCAGTTATGCATTTTTAACGAATATTGTCTCTAACCAAAGTAGCCTCCTTGCTGATTCATGTTAAGACACAGCATTTCAGAAGAGGGATCCAAACTCCCTGACTGTTTTAATGAAAACTGATTGATTGATCATACCTTAACATATTTTCAAACGGAAAACTCAGCTTACTTTTAACTCTAGAATTGTGATCTGTTTCCAGAATATTAAACCCTCAATCTTCTTTCCTCATGAGAAAGTTCAGTATAATTTTATTCTCTTTTTAGGATCATGGGATAATTCAGGTTGGAAGGGGCCTTGGGAGGTTTCTAGTTCTACCTCCTGCTCGAATCAGGGTCAGTCAGGGCTTTATCCAGTTTGACCTTGAAAATATCTAAGGATGAAGACTGCACAACCTCTCCGGGTAACCTGTGTCCCTACCTGGCTGGCTTGGGGGGAAAAAGGTTTCTCCCCACCTCCGTTCTGAACCTCTCTTGTTTCTATTTATGCCTGCTGCCTCTTGCCCTCTCACCACGCATCACTATGAAGAGACTGGCTCCACCTCCTTGCTAAGCCCCTCACAGGGGGCTGCTCTGAGGTCCCCCCAAGACCTTCTCTTCTCCAGGCTGAATAAGCCCAAACCCCTGAGCGGCTCCTTGCAGGGTGAGTTCTCCAGCCCTGACCATTGTGGTGGCCCTCCACTGAACTCACTCCAGTTTGTCAACGTCTTTCTTGGGTTTTTTTTTTATATTTACTTATAAACAGCAGCAGCTATGACAAAATCATGGGCAAAATAGAATCCCACAAACCAATATTGTCTTCTAATTAAATAAATATTTTTTACAGGGCCATGATGTAACATAGATTCCATTCTGAAGTCTATCACTGGCACACTGTATTTCGGAGCTCGCTCACTCTTACCTTTGATATTTACAGTGTCTCTCCCTCTTCTAGGCATTTCATGATTTATTTGTTCACAAGTCACTTGAGAAAAAAAGTTGACACAGTAACATTTTTGTACTTCAAAGTAATGGAAATAATGGCAAGATGGTGCTTATGACGATATGATCACTGAATTGAACTGCATAGGATGGACATAATTCCCATTCTTGTCCTCCCTGGAACAAAGCTGTATATTCAGTTTTGTTTTCAGTTCCTAATCGCAGGAATGTCCAACTGAAAAATGCACCTATTTTCAATTATGGCATCCTTCTATGCTCCTGACCGCTCTTTTCCAGTGATTTAACTTAACTGCAGCAGAGAGAGGCTGGATGAGAGCAGTGAGAGATGACATCACATCTGCCTGAATTAACAAGGTGACAAATAAGTACAGTAAGTCCACAGAATGGATCAACAAATAAGGAGAACTATGTTTTCCCATAGCTGCCTAACATAAATCACGAGAATTCCAGTCTTTGGAAAACTCTCCTTTAAAGCAAGACTAATTAATTTCACATTCTTGTTGTTTGTACATTAATACCTTTTATAGGTCATTAACCTGAACAGTCTTTTGACTTTTCAAGTTTCAATGTGTCATATGTCTTTAACAGTTCGGGTTGTTTCTTCCACTTTATTTCTCTCCTATTCACACCAAACGTACTTCTACATATTTACAGTTATTACAAATGCTGTGCCTCCTGTGTCCATAAATTATTAAGGACTGCCTATATGAAAGATGTACCTTTTTATTTTATTTTCAACGATTAATACTTTCATTCACTGACCATGTATCAATAGTTTTAACCAACCTTCCTGTTTTCAACCAGTGTAAAAATGCTCACAACTCATTTTTAACATGTACAATGAAGACTTTTTTTTTTTTTTTTTGCTTATGCATCTCATCCTTGACTTTTCCACCAACTTCCTTTTTGATCTTGACCATATCAAACAAAACTCAGGCTAAACCTTTGCCTTCAAAGTTTCTTAATATTTAATTCTGATACACTGTATGTGGGAACACAGTATGAGGGTCTGATGTTGCCCTACAGGGATCCTCAGTGCAGTGACATTACAGCAGCAGCTTGGTTTGCCTCTGGCCACCCCAGAGGAAAAGAAATTTATCCACACAATGGAAAAGAGCCATCAAGGATGGTTAAGAAGCCTGTTTTCTAGGGGCTGGGTTAAGGATTTAGCTGGACAAGAGCCAGGATTAAAAGAACTGCAATAACTCCAGATTGCAGGTCTCAGTTGATTGTCCAGGGGTTTGGTTTAGCCCAAAACCCACTCTGACTTTTGGCAAAACCTAGGTTCTGTCTCTTCATTTAAATGTCATCGATGATTCCAGAGACATGATTCTTAGAGAAACATCACCAAAGAAGCATGCACAAGGAAGAAAATGTGAGGAAAGGTAAAGGGCTTTTGACAGATGAGCTTCATGTTCAAGCATGTGCAAGTAATAACGGGGAGTTTTAAGACTTATGTGACCTGCACTGACAAAAGTTGGTAAGTAAACCTCACCGGTATCTCTGAAAGGAAGCTGTAAGAAACCCCGTATTGAGAAGATTTATGATACTGAGTTGAACATTCTGAAAGTAGACTGAAAATCTTGGCAAGGTCTTCATTTCCAGTGCTAAGAAAGAAGTAAAGAACTGGACCTGCTCCCTAAAACTATTTCCCCTGCTGTTTTCCTACTTCATTTATTTTCCCTGCAGAGGCTTGGGCTTCAGCTCCACTCTCTAGATAAAGCATATCGAGAACAGATGGGCTAATACGTAATTGCAAACCTGTAGATGTTCTCTGTGAAGAGAACCAAGTAACCAACCAAGCTCAGTATTAAAACTCGAAACATTCTCTGATTGGATATTCCAGCTTTTTGCAAGCCCTGCTGAAGCTGCAGTGTCAGAGGGGACAGATTTTTGTTTAACATTTCTTGATTGATATTTAGTCATTTTTCTATTGCAAAAATAGGTGCAAGACTGGCAAGTCGTCAAGTCCATACCTTTCACTACGCTGCAGCAGATCCTTAGCTGATATAAATGGAAAAGCCATCCATGTCTCCAGTATTCATGTACAAACTGAAATTATGGAGTAATTAGTTCACAATATTATGATGGTTCATGAAGAATTCTTACAAACTAAGTAAACTGAATGCGGTCTTACTTTTTTTTTTTTTTTTTCAAATGTTGATGTTAACAAATCCCATTCACTCCCACTCCTTCCAGACTCCTTTCCTGCTCCTTAGGACTCCAGTGGATTGTAACCATAAGCGGAAAACTCCAGTACTTACTCAATGATTGTGCTGTGGTAATACCCCTTCTACACTTAAACGTGATAACAAGAAATGATGAAATTGAAGGATATTTTCAGGAAGAGTCAATCTAGGTCTCAAATCATATTTTCTATAGCCAATTTTCACAGTTCCACATCCAAGAATGTAGGGAATAGGATTCTTGTAACAACACTTTAACACCTGTTGGTATATAACTACTGACATAGTATTTTCACAACAGACTTCTAGGAAAATAGGAATGGATTTTTCATTATTTTTCATTTCTAAGAGGCAAACTGAGTAAAGACAGAACAAAAACTTCTTCCAAGGGTTATAGATTAAACCGGATCAAGATCTGGGTTCTTGAAACTCTTACCTCCTTTAATGCAGATCGCTAACCTTTTTTTTCTGAAACTATTCAGAGCTGTCCAGGTATTTTGGGCTGCTTATAAACCCATTGCTCTTCTGCAGCACTACTATTTCTATGCCAAATGGTAGAATTTAAATGTATGACTTTCACAACTGCTGTCCATATATTGTTCTTTGAAGTTCTTAGTTTTGTTTAATATTAGATAACTGAAGATAATGTTCATAAAAGTCAGTAATACCATATCAAATTGCCCCTCTTCAAGAAAAGACCTATTCCACTAAAAGACATTAACGGAATCCTAATGACACCATTTTGTTAAGGAGCATTCATTCCCAAATGAAACTGGTTTACCCTATGTATCAGCTGGCTTAGTTTCCCTAAAAAAAAAAAAAAAAGTTCATTTATGATGGACAATTTCTTTGACTATTTCTATAGCCCACTTAGGCCAAGAATGATGGGGAAGACTGATAACTGTAAGGTTTTATCTATACAAAGAAATGTCAGTATATTTTTTGCTGCAGAAGATCTGAAATCAGAGCTAGTAAACTCAGTCTGGTGGTACGTACACTCTGAAGGTACACGACGTACAAATCTCCTCATTCTGCAAAACTATGTTTTCTCCTGAACTGTTATCGTGCTAGTGTTCACGAGCTCCAAGTTAATAGACATTTACAAAGACTGTTTTTAAACTGAATATATGACTACTTAGGATAACTGACATTACTATGATTAGAAAAAATTCCAAATTTGAATATAGAAATAACAGACACAAAGGAACAGAAATATGACATACGAAATGGAACTCAGGTCTACTTCTAACACACAAAACCCCTACCATCTTTCTATCAATATGGTGATTAAGCTTTATCAGCCACACGACAATTGTTGCCTTTGTTTATTTTTGCACTGTCAAAAATGGAAGCTGCCTTTCAAATGCAAAAATGTAAAAGTCACCGTAATTAAAGAAATTGCTACAAGTTCATTTCCGTGAAATTAAAATTTAAAAAAAAACATCCAAAAAGCAGAAGGAAGGAAGGAAGGAGTTTAAAGCCTAGATGTTTAGACAGCCCTGCAAGCCCCCTTGTGACCTTACTCTGATATTTAACAAAACATTAATCTTCTTGCCAGCAATTATAAAGAATACAGTGATGTAGCTGGGGCGCAGTGAGTGAGTAATAGTAATTCCATTGTTCTCTTTTATTTATGCCTTGGCTGTACCAGGCAGATGAGGTAAGTTGGGGCTTTTTATATGTTATTATTCTGAACTGGCAATACATAAAGGCTGATTACACAAATATCTGTCTGTTTCTGAAGCACTGTTTCACACCTCCTTCCAGCTCATGATCAAAGCGTTTCAACATTTTATTATGAAATCATGAATCCCCCCTTAGTTTGCATATGAATTATAGTCTTTTTTTTAAAAACACTGGTGTACAACAGTGACAGTGCCTTTTGAACCAAGGAACAAAACAAGGTGTTACACATTACTTCTTGAAGGCAATGACTTGCTGAATAATTCTGTTTGTTGGAGCACAGTCCAACCTCCCTATTGAATACAAAAGCCTCGAGACCAAAGAATTTTTTTCTGTGAACAGGCCAGTGATTTTGTTTCACTTGCAAGGAAAAAAAAAAAAGCAAGCAGAGCCATATTAACAAGTTGAGAAAATGTTGCTATGTAGCTGGAATTATAACAAATCTAAAAGAGCTTTCCTCTGCATTTCTAAACTGCGGTAGTTATACTAAAAATTGAAAATAATTTGATTATTTAGTTAATAACATCCCACATTCTGAAAGGTTCTAAGTCAGTTCCACATATGTGCCCTAAAGCACACTGGAAGAATGGTCAGGAAGGCGTCAAAGCACAGCCCAGTAAGGTATACGCTGGTATATCCTGCACCTACTCCTTAGGAAAGCTGTTATGGTATCTTTGAGGCTGATACTTACTACACTTCAAGGATCAAACTCATGATGCTCAATCTTTTTACTTCAGACAGAGGAGGGGGTAAGTTATCCACGCTGATTTTTTTCCCTCTAAGAAATTTACTTTTCAAAGTCTCCGAACCATGAATCAGGGATAAGATTTCCACTGACTTTTACAAGAACAACATCCAGTTGTTGATGCTTATGCTAAGATGCATATTCCTGTACAACATATATGCCTAATGAAATGACAACATACCATGTTTTCCTTTGCTGTAGTCTGAGAAGCGTGCCATTCCTAGAAAATATATTTATATTCTAAAGATTTTTCAAGTTTGCTTTACAGATTATAAACTGGGAACAACCTTATGAATAGAAAGGACATTTTATTAGGCTTTACTGTCAGTGATTTGCAACTATTCATGCCATTTGTGCCACTTCAGCCAAAGCAGGATTTGGTCCATAATTATTGACCTCTCTTGTTTGTAATGCCACCTCCTCCCTCTGTTCACTTCTCTATATTGGCAGAGACAGATTCAGCTCATCTCTAGAAATCTGATAATGTCACCATATCAAAATTTAAGGTAGGAGGGTAAAGAGAAATTGCTTCTATGTTTTGTTACTTGCCTAAAGAATGAAGGATTTAAGCTCTTGGTCACAGCACTTCCATGCAGCTATACAGTGAAAGATCATACAGCCACGGCAACAGCCTAGCTAAGACTACTTGGTTTGTTGAAAGATTTTTTCAGATCATCAGTAGGTGGATGAAATAATTAAACTTAAAACAGCATTTGTTTTCTGAACAGCTAAAGGCTTAGTTTCTTACACTGAATAGTATTTTCCTCTTGGAGTAAACCCATGGAGGTTACCCAAAGGCAGATTCAACCCAATGGCAGCACGCGTTAACCTGCCTGTGTGCAACTAGTGGGACTGCGGCGCTGGGGCTGTGAGAACTCAGACATTTCCCATCATATGAAATAATTTCTTCTGCCAGCCAGTTCAGTACATGTGAAACACTTTGCAAAGCTGGCTACCCTTCAGACTCTCTGAAATGACTTTGAATATGCATCTCTGACCTCACAATCAGTTCTTCAGTTTAGATTGAGCATTAACATGACTGCATTTTCTATACTAGCATATTTTAAAGCAGAACAGAATGGCGCTGCATTGTGTGAGACTAACAATTACCTTTTTATCAGTATCAATATGTTACTTTTGAAATTAATTAATTCATATATTAACCCCCCCCTAATATTACTCAATCTCCTTGTGCAAAGTTAATAGAAGCGCCAGACCAAAAAAAAAGGAGATATCCCTGTCTGAATGTCAAACTTCAGAAAATAATCCATCTGCTCCTATTCACAGACAGACAGGCCACATCTCCGAGTATCCTGCTCTCCATGCATGAGACACAAACTCACAAAGGCAAGAATTCAGAGCTGAGCCTTAAGCCCTGTTCATAATTTGTTCCATTGTTGCAGCACATATGAGATATGTAAGACCCCCAGCAGCTTCGAAGCTCCTGTTCTGTTCCCGCACAATGGGGGTGAGTTAAGGATTGCATTGTGTCCGTAGCCCCTCAGCTGGTGCCTCTGTAAGCTTTAAAGAAGATATTTAATGTTATCTGAATGGGGTTTTATGACAACGTTGAGGGAGCAAAATAATATTTGGGAAAAGTAATATAATCCACTCTCAAACTAAAATACATTAAAACTGCCTCAATATATCATGCAACTCATTATGTGAGATTACAACATTCCGCTGAGCTATGAATTTACATAGTACTGGAAACCATAAGAGATAAGAAAAGGCACTTGTAGCCAATTCTGTAAGAAAGACATTTTTTAATTTGAGAAAATATACTTTTTGCAGGACAGATACTTATAAGACCAACCTAGTAAATTTCTACTTCAAAACCTAATTTTATGGAACAAAATTTATCAAAGTTAATGTTATATAACATGGTTTTCCTCATTATTTACATTATTAACTTAATAATTATTTTGTAGTCTTACGAATCCCAGATTTTATAGGACGGATATTGAATTCGCTATACTTTAATGGATCACAACGACAAGTACTTTTAGAAGCACTGCCGTATCACATGCACAGAATACATCACCATGGAGTATTTCAATAATATGAAATCCATACAGAACAAAATCATAACTAGATGCAGTTATCAAAACAAGCTTCATTTGAAAGGCTTAGAAATCCTAGTTCTTTACCTCTTTTCTACTTAACAGCGCTTAAATGCATAGAATGTGTGCACCTTTCTGTAAAATTTGTAAAAAAAATAGTTTCAATATTATCAATACAGAATTAAGCTGCAGGTTGCATAAAAATTTGGAGTACGTCTTGAGGCACTCAGAATGAAAAAGGCTACCTACGAACAAAATGGTACTGTATTATGCTGATACAATTAACACGCTTTACCATTTGTCATGTTACTGGCCCATGTAGCCTCGCATTCTCTGCCTAGAAATATCTGATATTTTTGCAGGTTAACTAGAGATAAGAGTGTTCACAGTTCTAGAGCTCGAGGTCAACATGACTTTTAGGTCTTTCAATACTGGAACACACAGTGTATTTTAGTTAAGTATTGCTGACTCAAGGATATCTTTAAGAATGAAAGAAGAACCACAACCTCAGCACAACTAGTAGAAATCTTAGAGCCCGAGTTATCTTAATTTCAGGTTTCTGAACTATCAGAGCAAACGTACTATAACGAGCTCTTATTACCCAGAAGCAAAGTTGCAAGTAGTAATGGTTTAAGGAAAATACTGAACAAAAATAAGATGAAAAACCTTGGAGTAAAACAACCTTCAGCTTCCTTAGGGTAGGTAGAAGCAGTTGTACCTTTCCTTTGAATACTGCTGCACCAGAATCCTGAAGGGGAATTAGGAGAGAGCTGGGTACCCTTTTAATTTAGGAAAGTGGTCAGGGGAAAATAAAGGAGAAGGATATAAACACCGGCTAATCAACACGCATGGATCCTATTTTGAAATTTTCTGAGAAATGTTGCTGTTTTGTCTCTCCAGCTGCGCAGTCACTAAACTTCTGCTAAAGTGGATGAGGAAGAAACGGGGTTTTTTGCTCTGATTTGACATTCTACACTTGATATTTCTGTTGTGCGAGATAAGCTCAGCTTGCCTTGCACTTGTTGCTGCCATATGGAATTTAGAGTAGCCTTTAGCTGTTTTCTTCTTTCATATTTTGATCCTACAATTTCCACTTGTCAGCTGCATTTAATCCACGTTTCCAAACTCTGTGCTTGCTGTAGCAACAGTACATCTAGAGTCAGCTTCAAATCAATTGCCGTAACAGTCTCCTCAATGAACTTGCTACATCTCCTCTTTCTAAATTGGAGGCTGATGAGAATCAAGTAGCTCATGTGATTTTCCATTCTTCCCCCAGATTTTCACATTACTGTGACATTTGCTAGATTTCTTGAATTCATTCACATATTTCACACTGATTCTCAGTTTACAAAGCCGTTCTATGAACATGATGATGGTTACAGAAACATTTAATGATTTTTGTAACTTGAAAACAAGCTGTTATGGTAAGACCTATATGTAGTCTCAGGCAAGAAAGTACAAACCCAAAAGTTCAAAATCTCTCTCTTGGCAACCAATCTCAGAGGCATGTACATGATCAAACACACACATGCTCAACAAAAATTTTCACTATAAATGTGAGGTTCTGCTCTTGAGCACACTTGGACCGTCATTCACAGAACCCACAATTAAAGCATTCTTTTTCCTGCGCCCCCAGAGTTTGAACAAACTATCATCTCCAAGCACAGCTGGTCACTCCTCCTTTCCCCCCATGGGTTTCACCTCTTTTGCCCAGCATATGAAGAAGCTGGAACACATTCCTGAAGTCATTTTAACCTACTTTTTCCACCTTCTGTATAATTTTGGAAGGAAAAATTGTCTTCTACTGAGGCTACCTTACACTAGCCTAACCAGCTTCGGGATTATGACTCACAGACATTTTAACAAATTAACAAGCAAGATCAAGGCACTTAAAATTGGGTACCATATCAATGGTTGTAAAGGCACTGTATTAAACAATGACTGACCTAGGCCCTGTTTATGGGCTAGACCAAGATCTACAGAGGTACCAAGGTGCCTAATTCCTGTCCAATTCAATGAGATTTCAGTTTTTAATTCCTACAGTCTGCAGCTCAGAAATATTTGCACAAAGAAAATGAGACGAAACTTGGGCTCCCATGCAACTTCATGTCATCTTAGGTACAGAAATGACTTGGCAAACACACAGAAAAAGACACCTGACTGGCATAAACAGGGAGGTAAGCATTAAGTGTGCAGCTCCTAAATCAGCCACAATTACACTGCTGAGCAGAACAGCTGTTAAATACTTTTAAAAGTTAGACTCAATATGTACAGAAAATGGTTATGGGATTAGGCCATATACAGTTTTTGAAGATATCTTTTGTCTCTGTAGCATCTGTTCTCATTATGAACTCATTTTCTTATCTGTGCTTGGGTCCATTTCTTAAATCTGAATACTTGACAAATATTTCCACCGGCTTACATGGATAATCAAAGTCTGAAAATAATACTTTCAATATGTTTAATTCATTAGGAAAATAAAAAATACATTTGCACTATTTTAGTGCTTCTGCTTCCAATAAAATTTTACATTACTTTGTAAATAACGCTAATATTTATCTATATAATCTCAGCATCTTTAACAAATTAACAGTAAGGAGTATCAGTGAAAAGCAAGTTATATCCACTTGAAATAAGTTAAGATGCTATTTATATCTGATACACATTCTTCCCAGTCATAATGGGACTGATGTAAGACCATCACTTCAGTCAGATATTTCTCTCTGAGACATTTCCTTGCTCTCTGTTGCCAAAGTCTATTGTTAACCATTCATAAAAGGTCTTCCTAGAGACTGATATGTTGCATAGGGTCCTTAACATGTCTCTCCCTATTCATGCTGAGATCATATCTACTGATTTTCTAGCTCTTCTCCTCCAGGTTCTGTGCTGCAGTCCCTTCCTTTTTGAAGTTTCTATTTTCATAGATGACCATTACTTTCTTATATTTAATTCCTCCTAAGTGCTGTAATTTCCCAAATGTTTTTAATTCCATAAGCTGTTTCCTGTGATCTTCTCCAGACTACTTCTCAGCATGGTTTTCAGTTTTCTCTGGGGCTATATTTTTTTTTATCCACCTCTTCCTCTCCTCTCTCTTCCCTCAGCATACAACAGCACTGGCCTCCTTCAGCCATAGCTCATTTGTCTGTTTAGCATCTGTTTGTCATTCATACCCCTTGATGTTATAACACTCATCTTTTTCATATTCTCATCTCTAGCCCACTGTGAATACTTGCACAATGCTTTAGAGTCACCATAGAGCATTTAGTGCTAGTTCTTCTAATAGGATATTTGCCTCCTTATCTTCAATAGTCTCCTTCTTCCTCAGGAAGTTTTAATATTGTCATCACTATTTTAAATTTACTGTTTCCTGCAGCTGATCTTTAATTAGAAAGCTGTAACGGGACAGTGTATTTGCAGAAGTCCTGCTTGTCCAGCCTACAGATATAAGAATTCCCCCCTAAATACAGAGTTTGTCAGATGCCAAAACACAGGCCTTCCATTACTTTTATTACAGACAAGGAAGCCCACTGAAAATGTCCTGATTTGTCCAAATAGTCAGAACACATTAATACCAAAAATAAACTGGTATACTTCATGAAAAAAATGCACTAACTTTGTAGAATTAACTTTGGGTACAATAATGGCTAAAATTGGCATATAGTGAGCATAGTCTTCTAAGTTTTACCTCCTCTGTTTCTCTATACATCTATGAACCAATGCAAGCTAAACACGGTGAAATTTTTGCACGAGGTTCTGTCCTGAGGCTAAATGAGTTTTGTCCATTGCTCTGAAATTATTATAATCAGTCTTTATTTTTGACAAAACTTGAAGGGCAGAATCACATATTAAGGCCCAGTCATGACATGAAAAATACACCCATTTTTTATATAAAAGAAGAAAGCTTACAAGCTATGCGTCTGAGAGATAAGGTGAATACAAAACAGATGAGGAAAGCCCAAGGTAACAGTGAGATGATAATGGCAGGGCTACTGCACCTCAACTGCTTGGCTGTGATTAAACTAATTTAATAACTGCTACCATGCTAAGAAAAGGAACTAATAGCGGAATGGTAGTTTATTGTCTTCTCTCTTCTGTAATTTACTCAGCACCAAAGTATTTATCAGAAACATATTTATTGTGTACTCACTTTTGGATGTGCCATATGTTCTTCTACTTATGATGTAATTATTTGTGTTTGGATTTTTTTTAAAGTGCTGTATAAAAAGACTAAAACTGAAACTGGAAAAAGTCACTAGATATCAGTGCTGAAAGTGAGATCAATTTCATAGGAAGAAATTCATGCCTCTAATGAGAAGTTTGCTCTAATGAAATGAAGGAGATCAAAGCTGATAGAAAGCAAAGCTATGTAATGAAACAGTGATTTAAGAAGCCTGGGACATTCATTTTATTTTCATTGTAAGATAGGTTACTTGCCTTACTGTTTGGTATTGTTTATTCTGGTGTCCGTACATGGTTTTGATTATATTAATTAGATTATTGGCCAAATTCTAAACTGTTGTAAATCAAAATTGCTCGTCTGACTCCACTGAATGACAGTGACTTACACCAGCTGATGATCTACCCTTCCGTGTCTTACAAATACAGGATTAAAGATTTTGCAGAGCTTCTAAAAAGTTTGCTTGTTTGTGAAAACATTACAATTTATTGCAGTTTTGCAAATGGATAGAATTTCTTGCTGTAAATACTTTAATTAGTATTATAAAATGAATTGAAATTTAATTAAAGATGAAAAAAAGCACAGTGGAAATTTTTAAAAGGACAAAACCAGCAAGAAACACTCCCAGATTCGAATGCCATTTTAACAGTAATCTGAACCAACATCTGAAACGTGTTATATAATTTTAAACATATACTAAAAATTATTTTCTTCCATCTTAGAGCAAGTGCAGACTCAATAGTTGTTCCAAAGCTTTTAGTTATTTTTTCCCCTCAATCTCTAGACGTAAACAAACAAGAATGCTAATTAAAAATGTTACTGCAGGCAAGAATCTTGTCAAAGTAGTTAAAAAGGCTTAGACTCAATCATCAGAAGGTAGGGCAACCTCTAGAGAAAGCATTCATCATGTAAACACATTGTATTTATTCAAACAGTGATAATCCAGCAGTTTGAAACCAATGCCTTAAGTACATTATTGAAAAATACTACTTTTGCTCTTAAGAAAATCAAATGTGTCTTCACCTCTCTTAATGTATATAATGATCATGGCACATTTGTGACACTAAGTAGCTGGGCAGGTTTTACTGGGGATTGTCATACCCTTAATTCTTTAAGTTTTCCTCATTTCTCAGAGACTGTTGTGAATGGCGCCGCGTGCGGTTTCTCCACTATGACTGCAGTTTGACTACAGTTCATGAAGCGTCAAGCACAAAACGGAAAAGGCAAACTTGATTTCTGAAAGGAGGTCAGACTGCCTTGTATGCAGGCACGGTTAGCATGACAACAGCTTGGCTGTTAAGTTCTTTGAAATAAGGAATTCAACAGGTTTTACCTGGGTACATCTAGAGGGCTGGAAACTGAAAGCATTTCTCGGGGTCTGAATCTGGCTACACATACTTCCAGCATTCCCTGTAGAAGGTGACCTAGGCATTTTGAGCAGAGAGCTGTGGTGCTATCACAGCCTGTATCGTCAACAGGTCAGGACTTTAAGGTACATCATGGGGACACCGGCTTTCAAGTTCAGACACAGTCAGTGAGACTTTTTTGGCTCCAACTTGGAAAGCATTTATCTACGTGAACAGTCCAAAATGACAAGAACTGATGCCTCTTGAATGCAAGAAAGCTCCACCGAAGAAGGAACACCTCTATTCTGACAACCCACTGAGACCTATGACACTATTAATTGAGGTCTCCATGAAAATCAATAAAATCCCTAGGGAAGATGATCACTTCATGATCACTCTATTCCAGTGGCACTCACTGGCCCTGAAAGGTCTTCAGGGATGCAGAGAAGCTGAGAGTTTTCAAGGACAGGAGATGGAAACACGCACTGCTGGAACCCAAATGGACCCAACAGGATTCACAGGAACACAGGGCCTGAGACACAGCACCACAAAGTACTTGCTCCGCAAAGAGCCCAGTCCATTGCTATTGGAAGCAATTATGTTAAATAATCCAGTTTACAAATGTAAGAGTTCCACCTGAAACCTTTTGTCTATTTTGCTCATATAAAGAAGCAGTTCCTCAGTCTAAATAAGCACTAAAAGTTTGAAAGCTTACTGACAGTCTATGCTTATTTATCATCTCATCCTATGTCTCTTTGGCAAACTGTCTCGGCTGTGCCTACACACAGAGGGGAACACTCCTGCAGAAAGAGTGTGTCCAGGTTCTTGATGCTCTGGATTTGTTTTGCGTGGTTTTCTTCTGATATACAGTGTTAATGTCTCAATGGTTCTGCAGAATTGCCATTGGTTTTTCAATTGTTATTTTGTCACTTAATTGAGTCTAGGGTTACATATTCTCTCACTTTCTATTTTTGCATTGTATTTTTAATGAGATTGATGATTGCACTTTTTACCTGTAGAAAAATTTCCGAAGTCTGTTTGACACAGCACAATGATGGAGAAATGCAAAAGGAGCACTGGTAAAATTTACCATTCAAACAGATCCTCATATATTCTGTAATACACGTTAATGCAGTCAAGGCAGTCTACTTTATATTCAAGACAACAGACATTCAGTAACTTGAAACTTTTTTCACAGATGCCTTTCATCTGACATAATTTTGAGTAAGTTCTATCTGAAAAATTATCAGGTTGTGTAGTATTTTAGACTTTCTGAAGCTTCATTTCAATGTATTTGAAACAAAGTAAAAAAAAAATTCACTTGATTTCACATTCCTGTTTTTTCCTTGTGGGGTAATGTATCTATAAATTAATACCAAAATACAATATTACAAAAAGCCAAAGCTGACTTAATAGTAAAATAAATATGCCCATATGCTCAGATAACTAAGTGAAATTCAATTGTGTCTGTGTGTGTATATTTAGCTGGCTACCTTCAAAAAAGAACCTCCATGCTACAGTTAGTAATGGAATGAGGATTTGTATAGACGGGGGAGCTCAATATGCAAGTTCAAATGAACTTGTGTTCTTCTGTAATTTATACTTTTCTTTTTAAGACAATATGTCCTCATGTTTTTCCAAGAATAGATGTATAACTTAGTGTTTTGGGCACTGATCCATTTTACACATTTCCTGATCTGCCCTTTGTGTTACTGGAAAACTTATTCCAGGATGAAAGCTCAGTTTGTGTAAGAAATAAAATCAATTCAATTTAACAGAGATGACTGTTGCACAAACACATGTCTACTGTGTTACACATAAATGCTGACATTTATCAGCATCATTTAGAAGCAACCAAATGAACTCCTTCTAGTGGACCGAATTTCTAATGGGTATATTTGTGTAACATTTGCATCTAACTTAGAACAGTCTGCGCTCTGTATAATGTTTCAAATAGGAGTGCTAAAATGCTGCATTTCTATTCCATTGAACTAAGATTTTATGAATTTGGCAACAGTTTTGGAAGATAATGTACTTGCTAGCCAAAAAATCCATTCAGAAAATAACCTTACTCCTACTTTGATGTACAAATGTAACAACAGACTTCTTTAGGAAGGGATATGACCCATCTTATTTTTACATGTTATATTCTTTTTTTCCTAATGTCAAAGATGCTTATCTTAGTGAAAGGCTTCTCCACGGATTATGTTTTCCTTCTTTTCTTTCTAGGCTACCCTCAAGATGAATGAACTTTATCTTTTCAGGAAGTTAAAATTTTTATTTAAAATGTGAAATTTCCTTGAGTCCCAGGGTTAAGTGCATGGTTTCAAAGCTGATATGCTTTGAACATATGGCTCTCTTATTTCTAGCTATATTTAACATTCTTTTATCTTGAAACATTTTGCTCAATTTCTCAGAAATGCCATTTGTTTAAAAAGGCTTTTTGAGGATCAAGTCTCCAGAAGGACTATCTCTTTCCTCTATTTATATACAGGACACAATCCTGGCAACAATTTAACTCCAGCAAGTCGGAGAAATTCCACCTGGACTGAGTGTCCCACAATCGAACTGTCGGTGTGTTCCAGAAGATGGTTCACTATCAGATGGCAATGGAAAGTATTTTGCATTTCTCTTTGCATCAAGGAAAATAAAATCATTTATGAAAAGATTTTACCTCAGGGCATAGGCGTACCTTAATCCACTTTAAGCTTGTCCTTGCTCTCCGAGTGCTTTAAATCGCAATTTTTGCTGAAGTGCCTCAGGTCAGACTGGGATCCCTACTGAATCTGGTGATAGTACACTTCATTCTAGACTATATGCATTTCATTAATACTTTGTTTTAAAAACCACCACTCCCAGATATCTGCCTATCAAATACTTCAGTTGAGGGAGCAGGACCTACGAGATACAAAATCTAAGTCACCTGTACAGAATAATTTCAGTGTTTCATATACTCAGAAGAGAAATGCTAAAGTGGGTTTTGGGGAACCATCCTACTTCCAGTATCACTGGGAAAGAACCAATCCTGAAGAAACATGAGGAGTTTTGAGAACTACAATAATGAAAACATGTACAAACTTGACTTTAAGTATGACTCGTATGTGCCATTTCCATTAATGAAAGTGTTCTGTTAAGCAAACTGGATTATATCCAGAGTGTTCACCCCTAAGAAAAAGCAATCTCTCTTGTAGTAGTGATATTACATAACAAGATAAGGCTACTTGATATATTAAAATTATAAGAAATAACAACTCTTGAAGGTACTTACAATTAGGATACTGTTAAAAAAGAAGAATCGAGCGGCACATACTTCTTATCCCCTGAATCCCAATCCAACCAGTTCTGCTCTTATACCTGCACAAGAAGAGAAGGAAAACGTGTAAGGTTTTAGTGGAAAAAGTAGGCGTCCAACCTGGGCTAATCAGACACATGGATGCAGCAGCATTCTCCCCACTTGCAGATCTCAGGAGAATATTCTAGCCACCTCCTAGATATCCTCTGTACCAACTCTCTCAACTTCTCCTATTAAATTTTTAATTTTTAATTTCTACAATTACATAGAGATAACGTAGAATTATTGTAGAAATATTTCTACGATATTGTAGAAATATTTACTGGAATAGAGATTCAAGACCTGATTTCACAAAGGAGGGGATAATCCTAACATTTAGTATTCTAGTGCACAGGCAGCTTGGTCTTACTTAGACCAATCAGTGTGATCTGGATACAATTACCTTTTTTCAGGAAAGATTTACTTTTAAGGAAACCAAGACCATTGTATGAACCTTTCTGTTTCTAATGAGATTCTATTTTCTGATGACAGACATTTTTTCTCAAATGATTCTTACTACTGCTCTACAAAAGAGATTTGTCATATAAAAGGTAGCTAAATCAAATTAACTGTTAAAGTGTGCTGCACAGCCCCTCACTTCCTGGAATGTTCCACTGAATTTAATAGAAATACTCTACTGGAGTACTACTCAAAATGAATAACTGTGAGACTCTGCTTACCATATATCTGTCATGATCATCTAAGATAAGTGATATTTGGGACAAGGTACTCCACTACAGACTTCTCACAGAATACCCAAACGGTGTAAAATAGCACAAACCTTACAATAGCTACAGATAAATAACCGAGATTGATTATCTAATACCATTAGGTCTATTACATTCAATTGCCTTAAAATTGAATATCGATAATCATTTTTTAAAATTACAAATAAAATCCTAAACTAAGGCTACAACAGCATAAAAATAATGATGATAGACTACTGTGATGACAGTTCAAAAGGGATGTGAGATTCAAGTCTCCACTGCTAATACTTTTATTAAATGCTAATCCTATACATTGGAGATTTCCGATCATGAAATATATTGGCATTTACATTAAGGAGAGATAGCTACTCATAGACGTTACTATTTATAAATTCTCTCTCTTTTACGTATACACTACCAGAATTATTTGAAGGAATGCTCATATTGAGAAATGAGTATTGATTAAAAGAGAAAAACAATCACCAAGAAAATGAAGCCTTGAAATCAGACCAAAACATTAAATAAAAGAATGAACAGTACCGCTAACTTGGAGTAGCACTTCCTAAGAAACACATACAGTAGCAAAATCTGTTTTAATTGCATACGGGGACTTTGCCTGGATTATGCTCAGGCACATGACAAACTGCTACCAAGTCCCCTGCTGGGAGTGAAGGACAAAAAGGGCTTTTTACTTGGCTTGTTGCCACTTTTCTCAGCAACAAAAAGTAAGTCACTAGCCACAAAACAAGAGTCCCCTGGATCAAGCCAGCCACCCCCTAGGGAGGCTCTGGCTGGCAGCAGTTCCAGGCAGCTCCAGCTTCCCAGTGCCCAGCGCTGGGAGCTGCCAGCCCTTCTCCTTGGCACCAGCTTCACTGGGCTCCCCAGCTGTCCCCTCTGTTTACATCTCTTCCTCATTGCTCTGGATCGCCTTCCTTTTAAAAGCTATTGCATAGCAAGGAGAGGCCCTTTAAGACTCCAAGTCATTAAATATACTCCTGATTATGGAGTTATCATATTTTATGTTTCAGAATGGTACGAGATTTCATTGCCATTACACAAGAGCAATGTGTACAAGCCTATTGCATCACAAGTAGGCACAGAGTAATCAATGATTAACTTACTAAATAAAGGACAAAAACTATCATTGGGACTCAAGCAAGGGTCATAAAAGATCTGGGTGGCTTCTAATTCCTTAAGAACCTACAAGGCTTAGAGCTTCTATGAGAAGCAAGCTACATAGTTCTTGTAAGCACTCAACTAGTATATTTTGAGCATTCCACAGATGTCAGCAAAGATTGATCATAAAATGAAGAGATCTTGTCCGCCTGGTGAACAGAGAACAAGAAACAAATCTCAGCTACTCAGAAACTCTGTTGTAATGACAAATGCAGGAACAAGCTATAGAAGAGAGCATTTCTAGAACCCATTTTGCAGTACTTTTTAATGTATCTTTAGAGACAAGGGGAGAAGTAAAACATTTCAGTGTCACTTGCCACCATGATACCACCATACAGACTTAGTCTCCCTCCACCTTCAAAATTTCTAATTTGATCACACTGTTGCTCAAAATGACACTTTATCAGTTTCCCCAAGATTCAAACAAACGTTGAACTAATGCCTAATAAAGAGCATTCATTGGGGCATTATTCAACATTTTGTATGCTTGCATTGGAACTTGTCCTTCTATTTTCTGGTGCAAATCTAAATCTTTCTTGGCTGGAACAGAGAATCTTATCTCTGCCTTGGTTTTGTATAAGAATATTCTTCCTTTTTTTTTTTTTTTTTTTAGTTTTTCAATTAGTCTCAGCACTATTTGCTTTTCTTATAGCATTATATTGGGTTTATATCCTTTAAGATTTATAGGAGTTCTCCAACAAATTTAGCAATACCACCTTGACAGAACATAAATAAAAGGAAAATTATTATGCGACTTCTAGATACACCAGAAATAACATATTAAGACCATAGAGAAATTCTTAACCTTACCATTTACCTATTTTTATAGTAATACATGATTTTTCTCTGCATTTTTATCACCACTGCCAAATGAGAAAACAGGTGAATTGAACTACCTAAACTTTCCCTTGGAATTATGTCTGAAATGTTTATAAATAGTTGATAAAATTTAAACTAGTTAGCACAATGAACACTGTTTTATGTTTGTAATCCTATCTAGATCATCACTGCATTGGCTTCAGATAGGAAAAGATAGGTCATGGAGGTTTTTCATAACAACAACAAAATAATAGAAAAGCTGTAGGTTGGATTTCCCTGCTGTAATTAATAACATATACAACAATATAAGTAATGTTAACTCCTTTAAATAACCCTGATCTCACCATTGTATTTTATGCCTTTGTTTCAAAGTGTCAAGAACAATTCCAATATCAATAATAAAACGTAAAAATAAAAGTTAGGAATAAAACCAAACATCTCAGGAGCTAAATCTTTAATGGAAAGAAGGATGAGGAATGAAAGAAAAGGCCCACACACTTGCACAAACATTGTCATCTCCGGCTGGTTAAATTGTTCTCCAAAAGGGAATAGCACAAAACTTCGTTGTAAGTGTTCTTTGAAAATGAATCATTTCCAGGTCTTACGCAGAGATGTTAATGTAACGTACCCCAAATACGTGCGTTTCTTTGTTTTTGTAATAATATATCCTCACTCTGAAAACAACGCTATGCCCAAGTGTTTAATTTTAGAGTCTTTAAATACATCCAATTTTTTAGGGTTATTTTTGGAGAACTTCCTTAAAGTTTTGTTTTGTCATTTTCTTTGATTTTTTTTTTCTTAAATGATGTCCAACCCCCAAGGCAACCTTAATAAAGTCAATGAAATTACACAGGTGGAAAGGACAAAAACGCGGTCTCTGGATTTCAAATAGTGGCGACATTGGTCACACCATTAAGCCTGACACAAGAACCTTTTAATTTAAATGTAATCTCCAAAAGACCAAATTACCAGCAACATGTTCTCATTAATTCCTGTAAGGGATGCTCAAGCTTTGACCCTTTATTGTTCTCCTTATCGAGAAGTGGCTGAGTCATAGTATTAATAAGCCATCACTCATTTAAGTGGTCATTCACTGCTGGGCGGGGTAAAGATAGGCTCATCCTTTTGAAGTGGGAACGGGCAAGCAAGGCTGCTGTAATAGGCTGTGATTATTTGCACCATGAATGCTCCCCCAGCTTTCAAAAATTAAAAGGAGCACTCATTTTCCTGCTTGAGTATTTCTCACACTGGCAAAAAAATGAACACTTTGAAATGTAAATGATTTAATCTTTGCAAACCCCTGCTTCAGAGGGAGGTACAGCTTCATTTACAAAATGAAGACATTTTAGGAAATGATTATCATTGTAAAATTGAGGCCAGCAGGGAGTCCGAGTTCAAACTCTTAGAATATCAGCAGTGTAACAAGTTTGATCTTCCTTACTGCATTGCTTGCATTTGCTTCTCTGGGTTCCAGCAGAGAGCCATTGTCAGTCGGAACTTGTTCCCACTCTTTTCCCTCGGTTAAATAAAATAGTTATGCTTATTATTTAGAGTTAGTCAGTCCAATAAAATTCAGGGCAAGACTAAAAATAAAAAAGGAAGTTCAAACTTATTTTGATTAATGCAGACGCTATGTACATATTCAACTTCAAACATTAAAAGGCTAACACTGCTGAAAGCAATTTTTTTTAAATTTTATTTTTTATGCATAGTTCAGGCAATAGCATTGAGTGATGTCACTACACTGTCCTACCAATGTTTGGGAAGAAGACCACCCATAATGGTGAGACAATATTTCATTTTAAATTTAAACATTAAGTCCTTAATCTCTCTTCTGCGACTTCCAGCTAGTATTACAATTGTTGTTGGTGGCAGTAAGGGATTTTATGGTATCAGTCAGGCTCATTATGAACTGGTGGAGATGACAAATTTGTATCACAAATGATAACAGCGACCATACGATAACAGCCATTGACACGAACTACAGAGTCTGACCAGTGCGGACAGCTGCCCTGTACTGATGGCCATTCCAGCTGGAAGTGATGGAAATTTATTAGAAACAAGGATCAATCTGTGTGAAACAGATCTCAGAAGTGAGGAGTTACAATGTTATCAGTGATCTTGAGATATAAGTTCATCATCTTTTAATCAGTGTTATATTCTAATTTTCAGTGAAGTTACTTATCTCTCTGCCATTCCTTAAGAGCCATTTCTGTCTCCCAGTCTGAAAAGTACAGCTTAAAATTAAAATGTCAAAATGCCAGTTTCCTTACAAAGATCCTTGCTACAGCCTTGAAGCTACACTAAAAAATCCTTCAATAGTATGGATGAAACTCAACAGTTATTTTGTGCAAGAAATACACCCGTGTATCTACAATTTATGAGAGCAAAATACCAAAGTAGGCAGTATTTAGTACCTGTCCGATATTTTGTAAAAGGATAAATAAGAATGAAGGGCTGCTTCTATTCAAGTAATGCAGTATGATTTGAAGTAGGTTTAAAAGCTAGGTGGCAAACGTGCAGGATGCTTGTCCAAACCAAACTTATGGAGGCTTATCTTTACTAATGACGGAAAGCAAAATATTGGCACCTGTTTTTCACGTTCCATAAAAAATGAAAACATGTTTCTACAAACAAAACCCCACAATTTTTCAAAATGTCCAAAATGCAGAAAAACATGTTAAAATATTTCAAAAAAGATAAAAGAGGAAACATCCAACATGCACCCAGTCTCATTGCTTACTGGGTTTAAGCAGGAGTTTTGTTTGTGTGCGCTGAAGTGTGAGGCGGCTGTTCTCCCTGAGCTATGAAGGACTCCATTATAAGCACCACTCCGCTCCTCTCCCGAGGCAAGTTCGCAAGCTGTGGCGGTGGAGGAGGAAAGCTCCGCACCCTTCCCTCTGGGCAGCGCTTCTTTTTCTTAGTGGAACTATATACCTGACAAATCCTGCAGATGCAAAACGAGGGAGCATGACCAGAAACAAACGTGAGAAGTCATGCAGAGTAAGCTGAGGTTTTAATGCACATGGTCAAGTGCATTTCGCTGGCTCCTGAAGACTTTATGGGAGTCCTGGATGACACTGACCTGAAAGGTAGCTGTTTAGTGGAAGACTGACCTCTTACTGTCAATAATATTCCTTTAGCTATTTAAAAGTATCTAAGAAGTTTTAGATTTGATGCTTACAAGAAGCTAAACTGTGAGAAGGTCTAGAGCTGGATGAACATATATAAGAATATATATGTTTTGACAAACTGATGCTGTAACAGATAACCAAAAGCTGCTCCAGACTATCAACTCCCTGGAGCAAAACCTGCTCATTTATTTGTACAAAACCCACCAATGCACCACTTACTGGGTAGTAAATAAGGTATCCCTCAGCCTTTCCCTGTCTCATACCCTGCAGGACAGGGCAGGGCACAAGAGGGAGAAGGAATCAATACAGTAACACTTTACTGAGCTAGAAGGGAAATCAAGGAAATTCACAAAGTTTCTGAGATCTGAACTTTTAAGCAGACTGTGACCTTAACCATGAGAGAATCTGTATTATGATTACTATTAATTCTATCCTACTGCCAACAACACTCACTATTGTGTCTCCCAGTTATTTTTCTCAGTTGAGAAAGTAAGTCTAACACATCTTAATTAAGTTTCTCAGCATATTGAAAAGGGAAGTTCAGATCCAAGGTATGAACTCGAACGCTGCATGTACAGTTAAACTCTGGATGCTAGGTAACAATGGGACTGTTTGGATTGTGCTGCTTTAGCTCCACATTCTGGGCAACTAACGCAGCATTTTACACAACATTTTTGGAGAAGTTGAAATCAACTCTGTGTGACAACTTCTGAAAGTCGTGAAGTAGGGAGCTTAGCTACTCGGCTAGAACTCTTTAGGAATGATCTGCTTTGAACTACTTAACAAATACTGTGCTTTGTCATTAACTCATTATCTCTGAAGTTCCCACAAACTGCTTCCAAGTAATTTTCTTAATATTCTCTTCGGTGACAGATATTTTACACATTAAATCTATTTTTCATGTTAGCCTAATGAACAAGAAGGCTGATGTAATCCACTGGGGGAACATATATTCTAGTTTTCATTCATGCTTTAGAGTATTGTCACAGTTCAGCACAAAGGAATAATCTGATTGTTTCTCGTAAAGCAAGAACAAATCATGATTGAAGGATTTCTTCTATTTAAAGCTATGCTTTGCAAAGCCTATTGAACTTGTTAGAAGAGTCATCCCTGATGCGTACACTGACTACACAAAGCTGCTGCGCAGTCGCCATTCAAGAGCTAATTTAGTACCAAAAGGCCAATATTGCTGACTTGCAGATTACAAATATCACGAGATATTAATTTATTTATATTTAAATCAGGCTAAAAGATGAAGAGAACTTTCAGCAGAGCCATTTACAATTAAAATGAGCGTAAGTTTGAATTACTTTCTTACGATTTGGTACAGCTGGGATTTGAAAGAGTTGCCGCCAGACCGCTGCAAAGCATTTGCCTCGGACAAAATAATGCGAAATTTGTGTAAGTGGGTGAAAGAGCATTAGATTATGTCACCTTGTAGGTCAGCTGGAAAATACAATATGTATTCTGATTATGAGAAAGGCAGAAAACAGGTGCTTGGCGATGGGGGCTGCAGAGTGCCAGTAGGGGAGGATGGCAGCACCCGGATTCCCTCCGCCATCAGGCTCCCAAAGGAGCAGGGCGGTTCTCATGGGTTTGACCTCTGGGCAGAGATAACTCTTTCATACCCCCTGTTCCACTTTTCCACTTTGTATCCAAGCCCTCTGCTATAAAATGTAAAACCAGCACATAGAACATACTGCTTTGGAGGTCTGCCACTTGCATTCAGGCAACCATTTGTACTTTTGCAGGCGTAATCAATCTCCTGTTGCTATCAGCAGGGGAGTGGAGCTTTGCTGCTTTATGGCTTAAAAGTAGTTTTGTGCAAATTCTACTTCCCTCCCCCCTCCCTTTTAGCTCCACCACTCACAGGATTTCCAGGGACATGGGCTAGAGCTGAGAAAAGAAGCTTGTTTGATTTAAGCACAGAGGGGTTTTTTGTGTGTGTGTTTATATTTTCTCTGCATCTATTAAGGGGTGAGGGGGAGAGACTTCATTTATATGTTAATATTAGCCGGCACCCTGACTAAACTGACAGAACTATTTCATGGGAAGCTGACAAATTTTGTCAGCTAGGCTATCGTTCCACATCTCAATAGTGGCAATAATCTTGATTAGCAAAACAATTGGGGGCCAAAGAAGTCCTGCTGCTCCAAAGACCCTCTTCTCAGGTTACAGTTTGCTAATGTGATGAATCCAGAGAGTCCTTCAAGCTTGAAAAATTTCCCCAAAGCAGCTGAATTTAGGCAAATGAAGGGAACCATTTTGGAGGCCGGACAAAAGGGGTTAATTTGATCGACCATGTCTCCATAGTCTTATAACAATCATTTACTTAACAAGCATAGAGAGAGTCATTCCATGGAAACTGGTGGAGTTAACAGAGGAAGTTCGAATAGAATATCTGTTTATCCCAGATGTGTGGGAATTTTAGCCAAAAAACAACACCACATAATTGCTGCCTGCGGTATTGATTCTTACATCGAAACAACAGCAGAACTAAAGGGCTCTAAACACGTTACGAAGGCCTTGTCTATGAAACAGTACAAGCTTCCCTTTTTATTAGCTCATCGCATCGCTAATAAAATCATTAGAAATTAACTGTTGCAGGGAACTGAAATTAGCTAAAAAGGTTTGGTGCAGTCCTATTTCAGTGCAATTTATGGCACCGATTTCTGTTTGCAAACTAAGTTATTTTGCAGTATTTTTGAGGCATATTGATTCATCTTCATGCTGTTTATTGCATTATTACATAGCAAACCATATTCTGAGTTATATTTATGCAGCTCAAATCTGATGTATTTCTTCTAGTGGAATTATGCTGAATTTGCTTTAAAACAGAACAAATTGTTACTAGATTTGTAACTAGGTAGAAATTTACTTGGTCCAGGCCAGCATAGAATATAAAAACACAATATAACATAACCATCTTGGTTTTGTGCCCTATCTTACACTTATTCATGCATGTAACAAATTTATAAATATGCCATAAGTTGATCTAAAGTAGCTATCATTCATGAGATGGATTCTGTTTAATTCTCTGTTTGATGGCTGACGCAAAGAAGAATTTCATTGAAAAGTTTATATAAAAAAGTACTAGCTAAAACTTCATCTCTTTCACACAGTTCTCCCCTATTCTGGGAGTAACTTCTTTATTCTGGTACTGGAATAAAAATTACCATTTATAGCATGTTTTGTAACCGCATGGGATTTGACCTAGTGTGTACACACTGGTGCATATTAGCGTAAGTATACATTTTGCCAGGCATCAAATACAGGATTCTTAAAAAATGCTGAGCTGATCTGTCTTCAATGGGTTTCAGACTAAACCTCACTTACACGTTCTGCAAGTAAGAAAGAGGGACCACTTATCATGAAGAACGAAAGGAAGAGAAACTCTGACCTTTTTTTGTTTCTTGTTCTTTTGTACATCTGTGGTGCTATACATGCCATTTAGCAGGAATCCATTCTTTTAAAGATGCCAGTTATCACCATAAGGATTTTGATACATTTATCATACTCCCTTCACACTTCAAAACACTTTCTTGATAACTTAGAGTCTATGATAAACGCCTCCAACTTAATTAGCCTTAATGTGAGCAAGTAAATTTTCTTCAATTTCACTCAAACTTGGGAAAGGATGTGAATTGGAACATATTTTTTAAATTGATTACTTGCACACTTAAAGATAAATACACAGGCAGATAGTTTTGGTCCATTGTTGGCACACACTTTCACAGTGATAACAGTCAGGAAAAAGAGCATGCAGAATCTCCACTCATAAAGAACTTCCAACATGCACGCTACTGTAGATTAATGCTCACTTATATTTAATTTGTAAAATGGATATCTGAACTGTACCATAAGAAGTTTTTCTCTTCCCTTGAAATCAACGGAGTGCCTTTAAAGATTAGGTAATACAGGTCACTCAGAAAAACTCTGATGGCAGTTGAAATTTTGCCTGAGTTAAGAGATTTACCAACAATGTGGCATACTTGTAATCAAACAAAGCAGACTTACAAGAGTTTTCTCCCCCCGCCCCCCCCCAATATTTGTTTGTAAACAGCCTCTATTTTTCAACATTCTGTGCTTCCAGATGTTCACAACTGGATTAATTTTTTCGGAAGCTGAGGTGCTCTGTTTTGTACCATCTGTCACAGAGTACTATAGTGAAAAAGACAAGGAAAACACATTATATGACTAACATCAAACTGTTACATGCTGTGTGAGAATCATATTTATTTTTTTTTATCATCTAGATCTCTACCTCAACACAAGTATCTTACAACTCTCTTGTTTAAGGCTGCTTTTAACCATGGCACAGGTTACAGTGGCAGTAGAGGCACAGAAGCTGTGCAGCCCTCGTGTCATGCGGCTCCTAAGGAACTCATTCTCTGTCTACCTGGGATGAGCATGAAATTATTTTACTTTCATTTGTTCAACCTTGCAGAACATCAGACAACATCTAAATCTGAAGTTTTAACCCCAACAAAAGCTTCCTTGCGGCGCCACATGCGGTTCATTCCTTTTTAGCTTAATATGGCACAAACTTTCAAACAACTTCAGAGTGTGAAATCTCATCCTAACTATGCACAACCCAGACTCTAGCAATGACTCTGAAGAAGGACTTTTCCCCCCTATAGCCAGTGCCACAAATAGTCTACTGAAAGGCAATGAGCTCCGATCTGCATCATCACTCTGAAGTGCCCTCTCTGAGGGATTCTGGAGATGAAGATGGAGACAGCCTGGAGATGACACAGAGCCCAGGGGTTAATTTGCTTACCAGTTCCCTGTGATATAGGATATTTCCTTACCAATTTTTTGTTAATATTTACACAATGAGTTCAGATAGTGACTGGCCATAGTTCATTTCAAACTGTAATTGTTTAAGTGACAGTACATATTCTCTGCTTGACGCATTGCTACTGGGAGAGACAGACAGCATTCCCTTTAAGGTTTTGTTTAGGCAGGATATCCAAGGCTTCTGTCTGTAAAAACATAGAACTAGAATAGGTACCAACACTGCTCCGTTCTAATTTTGTCCCCTTCTGACATGTTTCCAAAAAGATCATAAGTGAAGAAGAAACTCACATTAAACACTGACATAAATGCTTTGCACTATTTTAAGGAAATGATAATAGCTTTGGTCTGGTTCCAAATATCGTCAGCAGGATGAACAGAGGACAACATTTAGTTATAGATTAATAATCCAAAGTACAAATAGTTCTGAACAAATAAGAAAAACATAAACCCACAATATTAAGCAAACCAGAGGACAAAGATCACTCTAAATTCTCAGAGCTATATTATTTTTAAGTGGTGACACAAACCACACATAAGTCATTGAACGCTGTGATGTCAATATCAAGGTGAATCAGCCTGAATCATACAAGCCACAAAGAGTTATGAAACGTAAAAGCCAAGTAAAGCATGTGGAGTTTAAATGAACAGCAGTGAACTCACTGAACCAGAGAATGGAAATTTTTTCAAAAGTTCACAAATCAACTCCTCTAAGTTGCAGAGTATAATGCCAAGTTATACATTAAATACTCAAAGAACATTTCACAGGAAAGCAAATCAAGTATAAAATTCTGTTATTCTTATGTTACTGTAATAGGTTAAAACCATCGGAATCAACTTGCATTAGATAATCCTCTGCTTGTAAGAATTTATCTAAAATAACTGATTGTTAACTTATCTATGAGAAAATGAAGAAAACAAAAGAGAAGGATTTCTTCCACCAGGAAAAAACTTCTCTGGAGAGACAAATTTTGAACTATGGTATAAACTGCAACTCACCTGACAGTCTGATTTTGCACCGTGTTTTTCAACTGCTCATCCTGTAGCTCACGCGTCATTACCACTGAAGAATTATTCTGAGGAAGCTAAATGTAACACAGGCCAGACACTATATGAAACCTGCTGCCCCAATCTTCAGTGCAGAATTAAAGATAAATATGTGTTTCTGTATAGAGTTGAATTTTGCCATGAACTTAGCATTAATTCTCAGAGAATAATTTTGTTATATCACTAGTCTAGGACATAAACAATTTTCTGTCATCCATTGATAACACCAGAATGGTCATCCATCTATCATTGTAAGAAAACTATTTTGTCAGAAAAGGTTGTCAGATATCACACAATGAATGCCTAGGCTATCAAATTAACCATTATCTATCCACCCCAGACAATCTTCAAACTGTGTTTCTCCTCTAAAAACCAAAACGTACAGCACTGTAGATCTCAGGCCACTGGCACATTAAACCATTATATCAAGAATTATTTCTAAACAATGCTTCCTGTAAATTTACCTGCTCCCACTCCAACACGGATCTTTTCAAAATAATCCTTACTTTGTGACCAGGAAAAAAAAAAAATGTTAAGATTGATACACATGTATTATATAGAGCAAAATAATTTTGTGCTCTGGAATCATACACAGATACTTTCATTACTATCATGGTTTGCTTCATAACTTTCCTCAGATCTGTTACCTAATAATATTTTATGTAGGTGAAGTGTCACAGAAATGGCTATACCCCCTAGTGAAATATAAACTCTGAACTTGCATGATTGCGCGTCTTCTTTAACAAAAGCAACTTGGTCATAATTTCCAGCTGTTTTTCTTTATGAATGTATTTTTTTTTGCCTTATAAATAAACAGAAATACTGAAAATAAACAAATAAAAATATTCCACATGCTTACATTTTGAGTTCAGCTGCATAAATCTACATTTATGAATAAAACATCATAGAGAATGGAAAAAAGAGAGTTTTTCATGCTTTGAATTGACACAATTTATACCTGAAGATTTCTTGAACAGTCTGAGGTTTGGGAACACTTGTGTCATAACTAAAACTTTCCTACATCATACCAGCTTCAGTTCCCGGTGTTACTGCTGAGAACGTATTGTGCTCAACTTTGATACCATGTAACGCATAAAGCAGCTTGGTTTTATCTTTTAAATACATTATTTCTTGAAATTCTCAATGAAATATGAATCAAAGTTTGGTATTCAAGGTGAATTGTTCATTAATCATAAACAAAACATGATTAAATCAAGGACACAGCAGCACATACTGTAAAAATGAAAGCTTGCACAAGCCTTTTATTTAATATTAACTTAAGTATGCTTTCCTGTGAATTCTGGGAAGTTGGTTATTACAGCTGAAAGTTAATATTTCCTCAGAAAAAAATGTATCATGTGATTATTCTTCATGTAGTTAGATAGCTTTATACATGTTAATGGTTAAACTACTTCACAAATAGCATTAAAATAGAGAGGAGTGCAGAGAAATTCTATTGATTGTGTTGTGTCTTTGAATTACTCTGACACATAAGATCAAATAAAGTTTATAATAGGAAGAATGAAGAAGATACATTCAGAGGAGCATATGTTGCTTTTATGGAACTACACATGATATAGAAGAGAAACTCCAAGATCACATATTAGCTATCCTTAGATCTCAGGACAATCTGCAGGCCAGCCCAGCTCCTACTTACAAGTTAGAGCAGTTCTGCAAAGAAATCCTCTTTCTGTTTCTACTGTTTATCCTCTTTTTAATAAATTGACCATTCCATTGAAACAATATGCAAGCTGCAACTGTTCATGAGAGAGGAAATGGGTTCATACCTTTGATAGTTACCACAGTTTTCACTAATAACTGGGTTGTTTTTTTTTTTTTTTT
>VXBO01014593.1:209175-225003 GCA_013400135.1 Rhinoptilus africanus
TTTTTTTTTTTTTTTTTTGTGGGGGGGGGGGGGGGATGGACAGGGACAGGAAGGGAAGGAAAGGAAAAAACAGAACTCATCGGTATGACGGTGTAAAAGCAATAGTTTGTATTCTCAACATAGTACCTATCTCCTTCAAACGTATTTTACATTCACTTTAAATTTAATAATGGAAAGCTGGGGAGGGACTCTTTATCAGGGATTGGAGCGATAGGATGAGGGGTAATGGTTTTAAACTGAAAGAGGGGAGATTTAGATGAGATATTAGGGAGAAATTCTTTGCTGTGAGGGGGGTGAGCCCCTGGCCCAGGTTGCCCAGAGCAGCTGTGGGTGCCCCATCTCTGGAGGGGTTCAAGGCCAGGCTGGACGGGGCTTGGAGCAGCCTGGGGGAGCTGTGTCTGCCCTGGGCAGGGGGGTTGGAACTGGATGGTCTTTAAGGTCCCTTCTAACCCAAACCATTCTGTGATTCTATGCATAAGCCTCAAGTTCTTGCACATGTAGGATTTCCCTCCTACCAGAACAAACATAAGGTCTAATAAAGGCTATCGCAGCACTGGGAGGAGTTACCTGATCTATCTGAAAAAGCAACAGCTCAAATCTGAATGTATTAGCACTTTAACTGACAGAAGTCACCATCTGCCTTTCAGGAATACAGCAAAGTAACAAACCTGCCATTCAGAAAGGAGGGTTTTTCCTTTTCTTTATCTCTGAAGGAGATGCAGTGTAAAAGTTTGGAAGCCACATACAGAAAACCATCCAGCATAATCAAAACACCTGTATCCCTGTGAGTACCTATCCTTCAGGAATCACTGACAGTCAACTTACTAATGAAACAGTTCATGATTTATTTTTTTTTCCCCAAGAAAATATTTACGCTATACACACAATACATACAACAGCGGGTCTTCACCTGCTATCAATAGGCCATGCATGCAAGAAAAAAAATGGTTGCCTGGAACTCTGAGAGAGACACCGCGTCTGTAAGATCCACAGAGGCTGCAGGAGATGCTGTAAGGCTCAGGTGAAACAAAGCATTGAGCTTTAGGACGCACACGAGACACCTAGCATCACAGACTCCCACTTCAGGAAAACATATTCCAAGTTTACAGTGAAAAGAAAAGAAACGGAAGAAATGGTAAAAACTTCAAGAGGAGAGATACTAAAAGCCAGTATAACCAGATAACGGCTCACTGCTTTTATAGTCCAACATACCAAGTTTCATGCAGATGGTTACACTGCAAAGCTACATCCAGCAGGCACAACATCTTCATCTGTAAGGTAGCTCCTAAATTCAACAAGGCCAGTGAAACTATTCAGTTTCGTAAAGGAGAATGGAGAATGTGTGTTTTAAGGAAACATGATGGCTAATCATATCGGAAAGATGACAACTGAAAATCCAAATCAAGAAAGAAATCTGCAGCCACAAAAAGTTCAGTCCCAGATAAACACAATACAGATTAAACAACCATGTCCTTACTTTTCAAGGGTCTTTAAGTATTGCTCCAAAGTAACACACAAATGAAATGGGAATAAAAAACCTCAAAAATTCAGTGTCGCATTGCGTCATGAAATTTATATTCAAATTTTCCACAACTTATCCAAAGAACTTGTACAAGGCCTGGAGGGCTGCTATAGTATCTTTTCCCATATCTTATCCCCTCAACCTCCAACCGTTAATAATGAGCTACGTAATCCACATGTCATGTGATATAGTCATCAAAAAGTGATGTACTTGCACATAACACATACAAAACAATATGAGAAGATACTTTTAAAAAGAAGAGAGAACCTTAAACATTAATAAGTAGCAAATCTGTGAAATCAAAGCATTTTCCTCCTTTTTTTATAATAGCCTTTCATTCTTTTTATGATTTGTCTTTGAAAGCTCTTAAGCTCTTTCTGTGGATGACAGTTGATATTGTTCTTTCATCCTGCTGCAGACAGCATAAGGGAGGGAGGGAAAAGAAAAAAAACCCTATTGTACAGCTTTTCGTCTCTGAAACATGATTTTTATAATTAATATATACAACTGAGAAGACAAAGGTACGTTATAATGAAGTGCAATTAAGAGGTGTTTGTTCCTGTCCCACACATAAGATGACTATAATTTCCTTGGCTGTTTAGAAGTCAACCATTATCATTACATTTCACACATCTTTTCTACTTTTTTTTCGCACTTCTGATTTTGTTTATTTTCAATTAAAACTCCGAATAAACATGCATACAGAAAATCTGATATTCAGGTAACATCATCTTTTAATTATATTGTACACTGATCATTAAACTTAATGCTAATGCAAACCTATTTGGATTTAATTTCATAGGCATGAATGGATCTGTCCATTTTACATTAGATTTAAATTCATGTGAGGGAGAACAGAATGTGCATTTACCCAGTCTATATTGCATGTAACCACTCATGTATTATTAGAGGAATAACTGGAATGTATTCTTTTGGAATAGTTGTTTATCTTTAAATTTCCCAAATTCATATCACAGTATAGTTTTCTGTTTTGAATTTTGCATCAATAATATTTGCATTATTATAGTGGCTAACCCCTCTAATCCCATGTACACCCAAACAAGGAAGTAATCACTGCCTGGGAGACCTTACAAAGTGAGGATATTAAAGGGACAAGAAAAAGACAGATTCTAACTGATGTGATGCTGACATTTTTGTTAGCCTTAAATGCAACTCTACCGAGAGGGTTCCTTAACATTTCTATTCTTGCTGAACTTGGAACTAGGCTAGCTAAGGGCATGGTAGATTGAAGCTGGGAGTCCAGGCTCCCCTGATCCAGAAAACAGCCCAGCAACGACTGGGGAAGATCAGAATTAAAGCTGAAACTGTGTTTTGAGCTGAACTGTCAGTAATACCGTGGGGGACCTAAACAAATACTATCTTCCCAGTTTAAATTTGGAAAACCTTTATAAACTAAGCCCAGGAAGTTCTTAAAAGAACCAGTTGCTGACAAAGGGATGCAGACAGGCAAACTGAAAATTATGGCCTAATTAAAGCCCTCTGAAACGTATGGAAGGATTAACAGTGAGAACAGTGGGCTTCTGCGTGGAGGCAATTTACCTCAGTAGGAAGCAGATGTTACCTTATCTTCAAATAAGAAAAGCATTTTCTTTTTGAGGTACCTCTATTACTGAATGTATTCTTTGCCACAAAATTACTTGACAAATTTTTTTTCCAGTTTTTCTCATGTCTTATTTCTGTGGAAAATTTTGATAGACATAATTTTAACTCCCTATGTGCACTTGTGTCAATTAAGCTAAATAACTCAATTGTTCATACAATGAGTATGAACTCATTTACTGGAGTAAATATTTTCTTTCTATTGTTTTTGTATGTTTTTGTTGCTACAGAATACTTCCTGAAAAAAACAGTTCCGTTCTAGTTCTAACAAGCTAATTCTAATCTATGTAAGACATTATTGCGTTTGCTACTGCTGGTTTTTGGTTTTGTTCATGGCTGTAGTTCTAAAAAGATCTAAAGAGAAAAATTTAATTAACTTTTCCATATTGGAAAAATACGTATTGTCCTTTTATTCTTTTACTTTACTGCTTATCTTCATTTTGTCCTCTGTCTCTCTTTTAATATACTCTTCCAACAAGTAATTAGCCTTATTCAATTGAAACAGAGTTGATATAAATTATGAGATTAACTTCTAGACCTTAAATTCTTCAGAAAACTTTACCCACATTATTGTCCATTTGCTCTCTTTATTAAGTGCACTGACTTTCATTTGATATTTTTTCTGACTTTTAATACTGCTTTGTTTGACTATTAACTTTAATGGATGGAAAAGGCTTTTCTACTGGTTTGAAATATTTCTTGAAACTATGCAATAGAATATACTATCAGGTTAATGTTATCTGCTGTTGATATACTATTTTGCATTGTTTCCCCTTTATCTTCTGTTTTATATTAGAAGAAGTCATAAAAACTTGTATTGCAAAAAGCCAACAATTCAACCAGCTCTATTCCAGCAGTTAAAAACCTACAGTTTGCCAAAGCACGGATCTTATCCCAGCTGCTCTTTGGTAAGATGTGTTAGAGTGACCATACAGATTTCTCACTTGCATGATGAAAGACAGACTTGGTGGTATTTGTACTTTATTCATTGATTAGAAGCAAGCGGCCAGCCAGCGCCACATCTTTCAACAGCTATAGAAGATTAAAAGTTATATTTTAAATGTGAGAATACAGCACCAGTTGAAAAAGTTTCCAGTCTTGCTGATTTTATCCTTTGGACTGTACAAAAGTAGTAAAAATAAGAAAAATACCTTCCTATCTCAATCTCCTTTCTAGACTTCCCAACCCCCTTATTAACTCTTCCTTTCTTCTCCTTTCCCATTTTATTGGGAATCATCTATAAAGCATCCAGAAGCTGCTGAAAGGAAAAAACTGAAACTGCATGAGATAGACAGCAGCTGCCCAGTGAAGCTGCGTGCAGCCTGTACACAAAAGTTCAATTACTAGCCTTACTGAGTTCAAAGGGATTATTTCTGTGAATAAATGTTCTAGTGTTCTAGTGTGGACACAATCCTGACCTAAATGGAACAGTGAAAGGGGCTTTGCTCCTCCTCTCTCTTGCCCTTTTTGGTAAATTTCTCTTTGAACATTTATGTGCTGCTTACTGATTATTTCCCTACTTCTCACCATATCACACTCGCTTTTATAACAGTATGGAGCAGACCTCTATGCTACTATTAATCCGCCTTTTAATGTCTTACCATTTGTCCTATAATGACAGAAAATACTCACTGAAAACTCAGTGCGCCAGAAGGGTAAGTGGTGTAAATCATATACTTCCCATGAAATTCATAGCTTGAAGTGTTCCACTACTATAAATCATATTGTTCTAAAGAAGAGATTTCACAATGTATCTTCACTCCTCCTCCGTCCAAGGTAGTCTTTAAATTCAAGCACAACCCACAGTTCAAGTTTGCTCTGCTTAGAAAGGCTCTAAATACTCCCTGTAGCACAGCAGGAGGCTCCTTTAAAGCAGTTGAGATTGGTGGGTGGGTTGAGAAGACATGAGACCACAATTATACCCCATTTCAGTGATACGTCTGGAGCTGTAGTGACTCCAGACAAAGAAGCTGAAGTGTATGGAAGCTGATATGCCTTCAAGACAGACCTAAAAATACCTGTTGGAGCTGTAGGTTTGACACTATTACCAAGAGCAATTCACAGCGTTTTCCTGCTGGGAGCCGAAGATGCTACTGAATCATTTACAACAGGCTGACTGGAGTATCTGCTTATCAGAGAGAGTGAAGCAAAAAGCTGTACTTCTCCGGGTAATCCCATTTCGATCACCGTAGCCTGCCTCCTCCCCACTCTGCCAATGTTTCTGAGTGCAGTGAGGGAAATTCATCAGCACCGAGGGTAGATGGGAAACTCCAGAAGAGGATTTGGAAGCAGATGGGACCTGACCCATTCAAGATAGCCATCATCTATACTCAAAGTAGCTTAACTGCTGCTTCCATAAAACTAGGCAAAGGCTTTCATACTAACTCATCAGCCAGCTGGGAAGAGAAAAAGGCATTCATGTGCTACTCACCACAAAAGGAATTTACTTTTACACCTTGGGAGTCATTTGGACTCTTCTGAAACAGCACTGTTGAGAACAGCTCCACAAATCAAGACAAATAGCTACTCTGTTAGACACACATGTCGCTCATTTCTGATTTTAGCTAAAGGATTAGGCAAAAATTAATCTTGTGTACACAACAATTGATTCAAACCATCAATCTCAACAACAGCTGAGCGACCAAAACTGCTTCCTACTCCCACTTTTCCTATGGAACATGTCAAACACAAGGCATTGCAAAAACATGTGAGAAAGATTTCTTGAGAAATCACCCTTGGCTAGCCCTAAATTTACAATAAGTCCTTTCCTTTAATGGTGTTTCTGATAGGAAAAGGACTAAAGCATTGTTTTCTGATCCACCAGGGCATATGACTGAGGGCTAAGTCCTGGAAATAGAAACAAAATCCTATGTGACTTTCCCATATTTCTTTCTTGATCGAAATTTGAAATTCGCTAAAACCCAGAAATTAAAAAGCAGAACATGCCATATTATTATGTAAACATTATAGACATACTTGAACATACAGACACATCATGTGTAACAGAAAGGAGGTGAAAGACTTCATCTCAGTTTTGATTTGGGCATCATAATTTACTAAATAAACGGCACAATTTGATACAGACAGCCCAGAGCACACTAACAAAAATAATCAGACCTCTCAAAGAATCAAGACAAAGAACTGAAGGAGATGGAAAGCATTAATTCCAGATAAGAGAGAGAGGTTAAGAGTTTTCAAAATATAAAAGTTCACTGCAAAGAACATGGTGATGTTGGGAAACAGGGATAATTGGTTTAATGGGAAATAGGAGAAAAACCAGGAATTTATGAAATAAGGAGGAGTTAGGATAAACATTGGGACAAAACTCTGCGAAAGGACAACTGCAGATAACAATGCGATGGAGTGCCGAGACAAGCTGTGTGATCTCTGTCACTAAATTATAGGAATGCAACAGACACCTGCCCAGGAGTAGCTGCCAGTGTCTCGGAGCAGAGGAATGGCATCAGTACCATCTCATGATTCCTTTCAGACACGTGATTGTCCTGTCCCAGAGAGCTGGAGCTGATGTGGATATTTGGATTGATCAATATAGATTTATTGTAGTATTTTTAAGGGGGAGCTGCCTGACAGAGAAAGGTAGTCTCTGCTAAGTTCGATCCTACCCGCAACAGATTTTGATGAAATTATTAGTCTAATCTATACATCCATCCTTTCATTTATCACTAATAGATATTATCATGTTAGACAGTGATTTAATTTCTACAGACTCTCCAAAGGTGAAAAAGTTTTCTGAACTACTCCTGACATTTAGAGATGATTCTGTAAGCTGTAACTCGATCCCTAAGTCATAATAATAAAAATCCTTTCAATTTTTCCCTTGCACTGATATAGATCTAATTATAGAACAAAATGTAACCATGTCTTACAGATGTTGCCTTTATTTCCTGAAGCATATGTCTATGAGCTATCTTTAGCATGAAGCCATCCAGTAACTCAGAGAATAATACATACAGTGAGACACATTTCACACAAATATCTAGTTTTTGAAGCAGGCTCCCAACACTTTTCTACAGCAACTGTAGGGCCCTGGTGGCCAACAAGACAACCACTGCGGCTACAGCTCACACGGACACAACTTGCTTTTGCAGCTATTCAATTTACAAGACAGTTTCTTCTGACAAATCCTCACACCAAACCTCCTTTCTTCCTACATTATCAATACCTGCTCTACCAGAGCACCTTTCAGGTTTCAAAAACCTTCAGTATTCAATAAACTTCACAGCCTTCCTGTGAGGTAAGTACCAGTTTATTATCTCCTGGTGAAGAGGAAGAAAATGTTTACATTGTGGAAAAGTCAGATGCAAAGTTTTCCTTTGAAATCTGTAGCACAGACCTGTGACTTTGGTATTTGTGGTTTGAAAAATTTGTAACTTAAGTATTTTTACCATCTGTTTATTGACACTGGAAGCTTTTCAGTACTCATTAGGAGCACATCACTCATCATACGCTCTCATTTGCTCTGAAAATTAGATGCTTTTTATTTATTTTTAAAAGCTTAATTGCTGAAGCCTCTTCTAATATTTTCTCCTAATGTGTACAAGAAAAATCATAAGTTTGAAATGTTTCAATTTTTATCCAGTGATCTGTAAAGCACACAAATACTGCACCCATCCAAGCAAATGATAAAGTTTTCCATTTCATTGAAAGGCTATCACTTGGATATATTTTGAGCAATAATGCTCACAACTTGGTTTCATCACTACATGCTACTATGAATATTTCCATAAATGGTTTTGCCTCTTGATATGCTCCCAATTTTACTGTTCAGAAGAAATATCACAGGTTTTGTGTTAGCTGAAGTACCAGGAATATGGAATTACGTGTTTAGTTGAAACAAATTTTTTTTATTAACCTCAAGTTAGGATTTCTCAATGGCAAAGAAAAAACTATTGAAAGCTTACAACCCACCAGAATTTGACCCTAATGATGGGAACAGAGTAACTGCTGAAGTCAGATTTCCACAGTGAAATCCCATTTACCATTGGCCCTTAAGGATGGGGATGGTAGAAACTTAATTCTTTGCACATCCTTTTATGAGCAGCAAGACAAACATTAAGAAATACTCAGAATAAGACAGATACAGACACCAGAAAAATACAACTATAGATGTTGATGTCAGCTTTGACAGCTACACTGCTGACTGGCATGTGCATGTTGACAGCTGAAGATGAAGGGCTAAAGTAGGAGGAGAAAAATATTCAATTCAATTTAATTGATGCAAATGACTAAGACATAAGTAAACTATAACATGAGCTATGAAACAGGAACAACAGATGCCTGCAAATTTATAGTACTTTGTGAATTTTTATAGTAAATATGCACTAGTAAGTGATCAACGCTATTCTCTCTACCTTTAAGTGTATTTTTTAAATCATTCTAATGAAAATACTGCATTTATCGTGACAAAAATGAAAGACCCAAGACAGTTCATACACTGAAACAGAAATAGCTGATTTCACACTGGAGCATTTCAGTACATGCAGGTAGCCGAAAACTCTGTAGCCTAGAAATTAGTTGGGAAATGTACTCTAGGATAGCTATTTTGCGATACTACAGAGAACAACATACATTTATGAGATTTATCCCTCTGCTCCCCATTATCCTTTTTTTATAAACAAATTACCTAATTCAATATTTTGCAAACAGGAAAGCAAGAGAGATTTTTCTATTTCCCCCGTGCACCTTAGTTTCTCTTATTTTGTGTTTCCCTGTGCTGCTTGATACGCTCTCTGGCTATGGCAAGCGCTTGGAGATCTTGAAGAACTTTGGCAAAAATATTACTGCTTCTGGAATATTTTTCTGAAAGCACTGCCAAACTTGTTCAGCAGTTATCGTATTTGTGATGATAAATGAGTATATAATTTCAGAATGGATCTCCATTGAAGCTTATTCAAAGTACCTTATTTATACAGTGTGATTACTAAAGTAAATAAAGATCAAGCTTTCCAAAACATTAGTTTTATTCCATCTTCAATTCAAATTACAATTTCAAACAAATAAAATTTGGATTCTTTTATCTGCAGCTGTCCTGCCTGATGCTTAAAAAAATATATTAAATTCCAGAAAAAAAGTTCATGAATTGTGTCAATTCTTTAGACTATCCAGGTTAAAAAACCTCCATTTCCTTCTCCAGCACACCAAAAAAACCCCAAATGTCTCTTTGGCACAAAATTAAATGCCTTCTTTGGAGCGTTTTAATTGCTTGTTAAAAATAAAGGCTTCTACAGATTAGAAATAAGGGGTTAGATACACAAAGAAAGGGAGGGAGGAAGTCTTATAATGTTGAAGAACCCTAGGCAATCTCGAAAGGTGGGAGGCGAAAGTTCAATGCCTGTACTCTAGACGAGGCCAACAGGATGCCTCAAGCTGCAGTGCCTCCTTGCCATTTATTTCATTTCCTCACAAACACTGTTCCTATACGTACCATAATACCATAATGAAACTACCCATTTCAGTACAGAAAAAAATTACAATATTACAACCTGTTCGCACGTATTTTGTCACACCCAAGCAAATCTTGTTAGAATTTTTTAATGTACCAGAAAATTTACTCAACATTTGATATTTCAATGTATTTTTTTTCCTTGAATGCGTTCACCAAATTCAACCTAAATTCATCATTACTTTTAGGTGCCAAGAATCACAGTGGTGAGTGAATTGCCATTTGACAGGAAAAAAACCCCAATCAAACAACAAAGAAAAGTCACCCAGATCTACCGCTACCTTAAAGGAACCTGAGAAAAGCTCCTTGGACTGTCTATTTTAAGAAGTTATCATGGAATAACAAAAATAACATTTGAAATGAACTACAGAATTTTTATGTCATCCATAGAATCACCTTCAAACCTACTGTTCACGCAGGTGTCTCCAAAGTAGCTGATCTGTTATATACCCACAGGTAAACCATCTGCATGTGGACAGAAAGCACCTGGCAACGCATGCTTCACTTCACAGGACAGGCTTTACCTCTAGCCCCTCTTCCTGATATTGAGTTGCTCCAACACAGGGAGTGCCTAGAAACACACGGATAGAGACAGGGTCACCAATACCAACCGCTCCTACCTCCCTTCTCCTCATGACCCTGCAGTTGGAGGTATGATGAGGCTGGCTGTGTGCCCCCTGATGCTCTCTTTCCAAAGTTCCCTCCCACGGCAAATTTGGACCACATACATTGTCTGTATACGCAACTAGGGGCAGGAGTGACTCCAGAGTTAGGCTAGGAGGTGACTCCAATCACTGAGACAATTTGCATAGACCATAGCCCACACTCTTGAGAATTTAATGATAAACTGCCAGCCAGATTTAAGAGTCATAACTGGCCAAGAGCTCTCTTGTCTAGGTGGTCTACATGACCCCCAAGCCTTGCAATATGCTGCTGGAATAACAGTCCCGCAGCCTGTTCCGTATTTCTCTATTGATAATCAGAGGACTTTGAGCTGAAAACTGTTTATGTAAAGAGCTGGATGTTGCGTGAAAGTAGTTATTCCACACTGGACACTACTTAAATTTGAATCCAATATCCCAAAGTCTGTGAACAGGAAAAGTAAGGGTTGTTATTATTGTCTTTTAAAAATACTGGACACGGACATACACTAAAAAAGATCATTCAGGTGAGTAAATACCATCACTCAGAGGGAAGCCCGTTTCATGGGTGCTCCTATTTTGAAGGTCCAGTATTCGTGCATGAAACATTATTTCAGTGCTCAAATCTGTGTACAATTTACTATGAAATGTTGATTCATAATTCTTCTCAAGCTTTTAATGCAGGAATTATATGTATATTTTTAAGATAACGATACAGGCCACTTCATAAACACTGTCTTTGATGCAAAAGATCAGACAACTGTTACTGGCTTTTATTAGCACAGGAGGAAAGTGAGGTTTGGCGTCAGCAGACAGACTATTGTATGTATAATATCTGTGACTTAAGTTTACTCTGAGTTGGCTCCTTTGTAAATTCCCCAGGCTCTATGAAATCTAGAGTTGGGGCTGATAAAACCACTGAAAAATAAAAAGGCATCCAAAAAAGCATTTTATAAATGCAGCATATTTTATAAAAAGCAATTTCAAATCTGCTCCAGGTAGACACATAAAATCTTATGAATAAGTTCAAAGCATGGTTAGAAAACTTTTATGCACTCCCTTAAAATAAAAAAGAATGCATATGCATGTTTTGTCGAATCTTTGATATGTGTGTGCATATAACAGTCTGAATTAAATATTTTTTTCTGTATGAATATGTAAACGTCAGTTTTTGCTAATAAATAACTTTTATTTTTGCTCTGACAAACAGATGCTCCAGCAACAGAATAGGTACCCTTACTAAGCACACTCTACTTGATTCATGGTGCAGTTCATTTTCTGGGATTTTCCATATGACAAGCCAATATATGGCAGTGACCTAGTAGCAAACTTGATGGAACCACCCCTTTGTACCAAGAGATCAAAGTGCCTGAGGTAGGGGTGTGGGGGGTGGTAACCAGAGACAAGACCATGCTCCTGTGAGTTCTGGTTCATTAGACCTCCCAGAAAACAACTGTGCATGAGACCTTTCGATATTAAATGTAAAGGTGAGTCCTCATAGCGGAATCTCAAAGCAGCAGCAGTGCAAGTGTTGCCATGTATCTCTCCTTCTCAGCTCAACCTCACCAGTGAAACGTGTACATCTAGAGGCATATGAGGATTAAACACAAGCTGCTGGCAACATCCAATATATTTTTTGACATAATATATATTCTTTAATTATTCTAATGCTACTTACGACATTGAAATAGATTAGTATTAGTTGATGGAAAAAATACTTGCTTTTCACCCTGCTCACCATCTATCAAGAACAGAGCTTTTCATAAGCCTTCTGAAGTCCTTCATTAATAGGAGGGAAGGGAAGGAGGTGTTAACATGCTAACTCACTCTTCCACTACAAAAGAATCCATTTTGTGCATTCCTATAGATTTTTAATTTTTTTAGCCATGGTTATTTCAAACTCTTAAATTTTTGGCTTAGTCCATCTATATCTACAGAATAGTATTTTCAGCATCTGGTGTACGCTGCTAAAATTTCCACATTATTTTATAAATTTACAAACTTGAAAATTTTATTTTGTGGACTCTAGCCATTAAAATGTAGAACTTGCATCAGAATACCATGATTCAGCCACAGCGCAGTGCAAGTGCTATTTGAGGCAAGGAATCCTCACCATGAAGTCCACAAATTAGAGCCATGCAGTGATGTACCTGCTAAGTAAATCACTTATCACAAGTTCATCTAAATGAGTATCTTTCTAATAGCCACCAGTTCATTGCCAGGTTTAACTGAAGTACCCAGACTTTACCTTTAAAACGCATGGATACAGAATTGAATTCCACATGGGAAATAGGCAAAGTTTATGAGTAATCATCTTGGAATGAATTGCCAAGACCCATTATAAGGTCTAACAGAAAGGCCCCAGCCTTAGACAAACGGATGTTTTAACTCTTCCATGAAAAATACTTGAACGCTTAATAATAGGAATGGACTTTTGGTTAAGGTACATGACTGAAAAGAGGGAAAACTGTGTTCTCTTCTCTGCTTTGTCCTAGAGCTCATATATAGAGTTGTATAAATCTGTGATTCAAGCCATAAATTCATAAGCCTTTTTCTGGCAAGAAGCAGTGGCTTAAGCACTTCTTACTACTGAGTTCAATCCTCCCATTATGGTTACAGCTTTTTCTGAGATTCACCTGACAAAGAGGATTTGAGTTAAAAATAATGAGGCAAAGATAAGCATTTTAAAGTCACCTTTGGTTAAAGTACCATATTTGGTAAAATATCCACCTTTAGGTAAATTATTAACCCAAATCTGTTTCTTCCTCTGGGTTTATCATCTACTTCCATAAACCCTGGAACAGGAAGAGGAACCAAGAGTGACCCAAGCTAGCATAACTGCCTGAAAAAAGGGTGAAATTATCCCTTACATTCCCTTTATTAGAAAATTATAATACTTTCCTAACACAAAAAAGCATGTGATCCTGACTTTATATATGATAATTTCTAAGAAAAAAACCCCAAATTAATAAGGCTTTTTATGAAAAAGATTTTTTTTTGGCTGGGACTGAATTGTTGACCTACTGAAATCAGATTTCAGTAGTCCGGAATTCAAGCAAAACACACATAATCCTCATTCTTCCATTATTCCATTTGCTGTCACAGGTAATCACCTACCACCCTCAAAAAAAGTATTCAGAAAGGCATAAAGTAATATTCTGAGTAAAATAATCCCTGACAGTAACATACAGAGCATTTAAAGAGATAGATGAGCAGATAAAGTGAGGTATGATGGGCCAATGTAATTTCATCAATCACAATTGCAACGTGGCACCCTCTGAAACAGTGTTGGTAGATGGGAGCCTCCTGTAAACAAGGCAAACGGAAAGAAGGAGAATCATTCATCAGTGCTTCTGACCTCTGGAGAAAAGTAAAAATATCAGAGGCTNAGTTTATATAATTAATCTCATTTTAAGAAAGACACTTATTATTAATGATCAGAGGGAGATTTTCAGAATATCAAATGGGAATAATATATATATAAAGAAAAATTTATACCTAATAAATTTAAAGACATAGGTTCTCATCAACCATGCATGTAATTCTTATAAGAAATGACAATGGAAGACTTATGGAAAAAAGTCCATTCATAACTGAAAGAAAAGAAAACATACAGAAAAATCAAACCCAAAGTCCACTTAATATCTGATAGTTACATTTCACTGCATCATTGTACTCATTTGTTCCAACTTGCTGTCTCAGTAAAGTTTTTAATAGACAGATGGCTAATTTTATAATTTCAACCCAATTTCTTACTGGACCAGCTCCAAAGAGCCAGTGTTAGTGTAATGCCATGGATAAAGGTCAAGAGCATAAGAGGAGAACATATGCTAATGTCAGCATTTCACGTCGTCTTCTTTAACAGAATATACAGTGCTAAGCTGAGGGATTTGCACTGGCTCAACACTAACACCATATGGGTGGCCTGCTGAAAAGTAATGATGGCCTAAGCATAGCATCTTAATCAGGTACTGATGGCCAATGAATCAAATAGCACCACACAAGTAATCACTAAGTGATTAAAAAAAATTACAGAAGATGTATTGCTGAAATTACTCTGCTAACTAGAGAAGTGATTTTGTCTTAGCTAAAGCCTGTCACATCATTACCTCTTAATCTTAACCTCAATCTTTTTTATCGTCATACAAATCTCTCTCAAATAAAAGGAACTCGGTTTTGGGTTGTTATGACCATTCATGTGCATAATAAAAATGTACATGCGATTTGATAACTCTATATTATTTATTGCTAAGAATTTACAAAAGGCGTACAGGTTTTAATCCTTTCAGTAACTGATAGCATGCAATAGAAAACCTCCTTGCAAATTTTACAGACAAGTCCTGCTTTACCTATTTTCAAGAATTCTGTTTAAATTGAAGGAATGACTTGGTTTTATTAGGCAAGCAAGGCTTGTAGTATATGCATAATAATTGTATTACACATTACCGCTGCACAAATTAAAATGATACTTGGTAAACAAGAGCCTGTACAACCACTATGTGGGTGTAGCAGGACACCTGTACGCCCTTCTTTTTCTTTTGTAAGAAAATGCTGCTTGTAGATCGCCTTGAGTATAATTGGAATTTACCAGAGGTAAGACCACAGAATGGATGGTTAAACAGAACACATTTCCTTAAAAATAAATAATTTAAAAAATAATCCATTAGTTGCAGACAGTTTCTGCAATAGAAAGGACTACAGAAATGCCTGAGGAATTATAGCATCATACCTATAAACCCAGTTTCAAAGACGAATTTTACTTTCTCAGCCCATATTCAATTCCACAATGTAGCTCACCGGGAGCAGCTTCCTCTCACAGCTAAAGCAATCTAAGTACTCTAATCTCAAAAGTGGCAGTCTCTTCCCTTCCCATCTTGTCAACTAGGTATTTTCATTTTTTCCTTCTCCATTCGGTTCAACGGGAGAGATCTAGTAGAATACAGATAATTTCCTATTGCAGATGGGGAAAAATAGAACAGCTTGAAATTGGATCAGCAAGAACACATGTTTATGTCCAAATTAAATGGAGGGAAGAGGTACATAGAACTGCCTTCTTCACTCTCAGATTAGCATAGATGTTATGTGAAATAAGACACTGCAGCCTATCAGCCTAAATCTGCAGAGAGATGAGATTATTCCAGTTTTAAGCACATAGGTGTTTAGTATGTGTACAGCTGGTTTACATGCATTTAACTGGGGGCATGGGGAGTGGGGGGAAGGATGTGCAGAAAGGATCTGGGATCAGAATGCTTTTTCTTCAAAAACTGCTGTAATTTTTGGCAAACAAGCAGTTACAGTTAAAAGAAATGGTTTCAAACAATTGACCTTGATAGTCTTAGTTCTACAGTAGTGAGCTAGTACAGTGCTAACTAATATGAGTGCAAGATATTTTTGTAAATTAAGGTTTTGCATTAAAATTGTACACTCCTATTCACGCGACACTGTTTACACTCAGAAACCCTTCGCTGTGCAGATGGGCTACCCTCACAAAAGGAGAAAAGAGATTTTAGAAGTGTTTCAAATCCTCCTTTATGAAAACTTGATCAATTCTAAACCAAAGGAGTCTCTGCAAGGAACTTTGT
>VXBO01014595.1:202-86569 GCA_013400135.1 Rhinoptilus africanus
GGGTGGCAGAAGCCCCGCGGGGACCGGCCGTGTGTCGCCTGCCCGGCTGCAGAGGGGGCTGTGAAACAGCCGAGCGCATCGCGGTTGCTAGGAAAAGTTATCTGCCTGGTGGAGATAAGGTTCGCATGGCTGAGCCGGCGCTCCGGGAGCGCTCCCTGCCTCCATGGAAATACCTGCGGCGGGATCGGCTCCCACTGGTTTGCCCTTTGCACGGTCAGCTGCGGTCTTCAAGAATGTTGGGAGTTTCTTGAGCTGTTTCTTCAGGTGGACGGACGTGGATTTTTCCATGTTAAATGATCTAAAAGAGTTAGACGCTTCGCTTTGCCAGCGAGGGGTGTTGAGTAAAAGGTGCAAAAAGAAAATGGAGCTTCTAGAAAGCGCTTGCTTTCTTGTAGAAGGAAAAAAAACCAAAAAAAAACAAAAAAACCAACCCACAACCCAACATTGCAGATCATAAGGACGTTGTCTATCTAGATATCAAAATCAGAAAAGTCTCCTAGCTACAGGTGTGAAACACACTGCGTTTGATTTCAGTCCTGCTGCTGGAAGGAATGCTAATAGACATGCAGGCTTAAAGAGCAAAAATATGTCTGTATAGTGCTTGCCTCGTTTGACAGCCTTTTCCCAGAAGAAAATGAAATATCAGATACAAGTTTGAACGTTTTACAAAATCACGTTGGATTAGCATACACCGTGGGCATTTTGCTTTCACTCTCTCATGTTTGGTTTCCTATGAAAATCTAAGATGCTTTCTTTCCATAAGGGAACACCTATTTAGTTAAAAGAACCTAGAAACTTTGCATTTCTATCCTGATCAGCAGTTTATTTCAGTCAAAAAAGGTGATACTTGCCTGTCCAAAGTAATTTACCCAAGAGCGGGGATTTTTTCCTTGGTGTATTAGTTAATAGCTGTCATTTAAAACAGTCTCTTCAGAGTTTGTTTTCATTTTCATATGTAGTCTTTTCTGTTGTTTGTTATATATACACAGTTCCTGTTTGTGTGTAACTGTTATGTTTGTTTATGAATATACTTGGCAGAATGGGGAGGAAAGGAGATTTGTCACATTGTGTGTAGCATACCAGGCTCTGGGGAGTGTTAATAGCACACAAAGACAACATTTTGTCAGTTTCAGCTTCTGGAGTTCCTGTTGGTATATTGCACTATCAGGGAGGAACATGGTAGGACTGTATGGATGAAACAGAGAAAACAAGACATAAACCTTATCAAAATAGTCAAGGAACTGATCCATTCCAGCTCCAGACTCTTTCTAACACTTTTTAACAGGATTTCTGCTTCTGCAAAGCAGTACACCCTGGGAAAGCCAAACACAGCAAACACCATCACCAAAATACCTGCTCTGAAGGGTCCGGTATTTGTCTTGTAAAGTCTCAGCACCTGAAATACTGTTAATTTGGAGGGGAGTGGACATGATGGTTTCCAGTGGCAATGTCACGGGGCATTAATTGCATTGTACCAACTTGCAGCATTTCTGCTTAGCTTTGGTGGATCCAACATGCGGCTTCCTCCTCCGTTTCAACCCTTGCACAGCCCCTGGGAAACTGTAATTTGAACTTCTGTTTTTAAATTAAGGAAAGTTGCATGTTAGATGGATTCTTTAACTAATGGCCTTGAGGGGGCAGCTCAACTAAGATTGGTCAAAGAAGTATGAAGATGTTTTAATTTCCTAAAATGTCACATCCCTTGCAGTGGAAGGAAGCAGCCATTCCCAGGTATAGCCAGTACCCCATTCTTTAAAGGCAAAATATGGAAAAACCAGTCTCTATTCTGAGTTAATCTGAAGGGGGCTTTCCCATACCACAAGTGCTTACCTGTACATGCCCATGTCTAGAGTGTTTGTTGTTGAGGTCAAGGTCTTTATTGTGTTGCTAGAGACCGTTACATAGTCTTTTGGACAGTGATCAAAAATGTCATCCATCACTGAAGAAATGAGGGGATCAATATCTCAGCTGAAGCAAAATTTTGCTTTATTTTAATACTTTTTTCTGAGAGTCATAGCCTTGAAATGCTTAATGTTGTAACAACCTGTTAATCACTCATCTTCTCTTTTAAACTGTTGTCTTCTACATTATTTTTTTCTGAATTTGGTTGAACTCCACCGGAGCTCCATTCGGTCGGTCTCACCCTAGCAGTAGTAGAGGGAGTTGTCTCATCCCTTGTCACTCCTCAGGCGCATGAAACCTTATTTCTAGAATGACAGAGGCAGCTTTCCAAATCCTGGTACCTACAGGCAGGGTTAAATTTTCTGTTCCAGTCTCAGTGCTTAAATTAGAGTAAGGATTAAAAAAAAACCCTGTATATCTAGGCTATGAAGGAGGTGTACTCCATTAGCTGAGAATTTGTCATAACTGTAGACTGTCTGCCAAGTCAACAGGCTGATCTGCATGTCCGAGTAAATCCAGTCCTGAGGTAAAAAGTTGAAATATAGGCAACAGAAATATTGTGAATTCTGTGAATACCAGCGGTAATAACTGTCTGCTCAAGCAGCTTGTCTAGTTTTAATGGCTTCTTCAAATATACTAAATTATTGTAAAATACTTTACTCAATTAATGAGTTGAGACTTGCACAGCCTTGAAGTCAACCTTTCTGTTATTTCCCCCCGAGTACTTGGTCCTCATTTGTTCAGCTCTTTAAACTGCGTTGTTTTATAGCTACTTGGTAGTTCAATAATACCATAGTGAGCTGCCATAGCAACTTTTACAGAAGGATTAATTGAAGCACTCTTTCTCAAGGCTCTCCCATTTGGCATCAGATATATTGTCATATATTGATTTTTGCAGGTAATAAGCTGCAGAGCTTGTCATACATCGAACAAGCAGAAATAGAATGTAAAAGTCCAAATGATCATTGCCCGGTTCTAACCATGCTTACTCCCTAATAGACAATGAGATAAGTTTTAATCCATTTCCATGAGATTTTGACATCCTTGCTGCAGTAACTGCAAGCATTCCTGTGAATGAAGAACCGTGCTACAACTAAATCTGTTAAGCTGCCGTGACGTGAATTGTCTGGTCTTCTCTGATGCCTTTAACATGGTAAACAGAAGGTGCTGCTTGTGCATCAAGAATAAACATGGATAGCATGGTTCACGGTAACTACCTTCAAGCAAACAAGCAAGCAAATAGAATATTGCTATATTTACTAGGAAACAGTCAAGAAGTAGTTGGACTCTGTAGAAAAATTCACATGCAGTACATGACATAATTTTATCTAAAATGCACTTCCTAGTGAGCAGGTGGTCAATCCTTTATAGGGGGGAAAAGAGAGTTGCACATGTTCTAGATTTTTGAAAAGCAGTGCACACGATAAAGAACCTTTTATAGAGCAGTTAAGAGACATCAAAAAGAAAAAAAAAAGCCTATTATTTTATATTCGTAGCACTGTACCTGACCTACCATACTGATTTTACACTGATGATGAAGATCTGGTTTATATGATAGAGATTGAAGGGGTTTTGTCCCAGCAAAAAGAGAGTAAAGAAAACATGGAAAGAACGTTTCATCCTTTTTTGATAGGAGAAGTATAATTCTTTAGCTTCTTTACAGCCAAAGTCACTTTTATTCACGGCTCTTTCATTTATCTGATCTCCCAAATAAGCCACAAATCTTGCAGAGAGGCAGGTTCTCATGTCTTGCCTATTGCTTAAAAGTCACTACCTGCTTCTCATGATTTCTTCTTAAGTGGTCTGTCTTTTATGCTGTCAACGATGCAGCCTGTTGGATAACATCTTTCCCCCCCAGGAATTATTTAATATAGATTAAACCACTCACTTTTTTTGCCCTTTTGGGAAAACTGTTAATTAATTAAGCCAGCTACATAGTTTTGGGGGTTTTTTTTTCATCCATTTCACGTGATACCACCCTCTCAATCCTTCTAGCTGGTGTAATTATACATAAGAATTAGACATAGAGATAGACATTACCTTCTGGTACATTTTTGATACCATGGCTTCTGCTTAATGATAAAGTCGTGTGGTTGTGGTACTGAGTTAGACCTGCATATCATATTTGATCCCTCACTCTTTGACTGCAGATTATCATTGGTTTGGAGAATGAAGTGTCTCCCACAGTACTTGAAGTTCAACTATCCATATTGTCAGACATTCTTTTCTACTACACTTACGTAGCTTTCCTTGGAAGCAATATAGCATTTCTCTTTTTTCCTTGCTTTAGGGCTGCTCCCAGGCCTACTGCTGAAACGCTAGCTTACATTAGAAACTGAACCCAGGAGAAATGCATTTTCTGATGTACCAGAAATTTACAGATATATTACTTTAGAGGCTTATAAGAGTTCGCTGTCTGAAGGCTCAACTGTACTGGTTAGTTTAGAGCATCTTTGTTCAGTTCGGGTAGTGAACAGTTGTGCAGGTGTGGAAAAATGAAGAACAAACTTGTGTTCTTCCCCCCACGTGATCTCTAGAAAGAATCTTCTTGTTCTTCAGAGTGTGTCTTTCTGGGATACTTCGTGCTTTTTCTGTTTGAACGTTCACAGAGTCATTTCCCTCATAACAGTGTTGATGGATTTTACTTCTTCTGGGATCTGCACGGGTTTGCTGTGTTTGCTGTTTGTCACCAGTCTAACTGCTCAATTTCCTTCAAAAAATGACAGAAATCAACAGAATATGTTCCAGACAGTCTGAATGTCAGAACCAAGCCAAATGAATAAGCAGTCTATGCCTGAGTGAATGTTGCTCTCCTGGTTGAAACAGAGGATTAGATTTTTGTTCAGTTGTATAAACAGCAGTAAAGAACGACGTCTGTGTGCAGAGCTCCATGAACAGAAGCACGGCCAGTAAGTTGAGGGAACTGATTATCTCTACCTGGGACATGCTAGTCCCTATCTAGGTACTGCATCCAGTTTTGAGTTTCTCCCCCAGCCAATACAAGCAGGGTGTTAAACAGAAGAAAGGTCAATGGAGGGCCACCAAGCTGACTGAGGCTGGAGCACTTGCTCTGGGAGGAGAGGCTCTGGGACCAGGGCTTGTTCAGCCTGGAAAGAGATGGCTTCAGAGGCAGCTTCCCAGGACCTGTGAAAAGGTTAGGGAGATAATGGAGTTGGGCTTTTCAGAGTAACGTGGTGGGACGACAAGAGATGACACACATCAGGGGAAACAAGAGAGATTCAGATCAGAGGTAAGGAAAAGGGGTTTCTACCTCTTGAGGACAGTCCAGGAGAGAAGCGGGATGCCCAGAGAGGTTAGGTTGTTCAGTTCCCATCCTTGGTGGTCTGCAGGACCTGACTGGATCAAGCCCTAAGCAACCTGGTCTGACTTCATAGCTGAATTATTCTATTTTATAAAATAATAATTGGTTTACACATTCAGGAGGCAGACCTCCCCTTAATAAACATTCACCATTAGTCAGCTGTGCCTAATTTCCAAGAGTTCTGGGACAATCACACAAGATGAACTTGATAATATATATATATGCATACAAGTTTTAAAATTTGTCCATAAATCCAAGGCAAGGACACAGATGCCTGTAGGGCCTAGAACAGAAGTGATTCCCCTTACTTTAGGGCTGACCCTAGCCCAGGTGGCTGTGGCATCCTGCAGTGGTTAGGCATTTAGTCAAGAGAAGCTAAATCTGTGGGTCAAAACACTCAGGCTGGGTAAGGCTTAGAACCAAGGAACTGAAAGGTTGCCCGTTAAACTTCATGGATTGGACCTCAGTTTTAGAAATGGTAGAGAGACTTTGATGTATGGTTATGGTGCAGGTTATCTTAAGGCACTTTTTGCAGACTGAGGGAGGCTTAAGCTATGTTTATAGACATAGCCAGTCTTGGCATCATCTTGTCCATTTTCCCTGTCTGGACGAAATATCTGAGAATTTAGCATGGCAGCTATTGTGAATCTCAATCTAGGAAACAAACTCTACACTATGGAAGCAAATCAGCATTATGAACCCCATCTCTCTTTGCATCCCAGCAGCCAAGTCTCATTTTTGAATCTTAAATCTGGTTCCTGGAGAACCAAAAAGTCAAACTCCTTCAGCTCAGACAGTGAGGCAACAGAAGTGATCAGGGTAGTCACAATGCTAATAAATGCAGAACCTTAGTCTAAATATATTTGCCTGAAGATGTTCATACAAACTAAACGGGATTTCTAAAAAAGACATAAAACTCAATAATTAATAATTAAAATTTGCTTAGTTGTAGTGCAGAAGAGGAGAGGAGAAATACTTTTCTATCATAAGGCAACTCTTGATCAGGAAGGATATGCAAAAGCACTTGAAATGAATATTAATAAGAATGTTCAGCAACTCATTTTGGTTTTTTCCAGCAAATAGGGAAAAACTAATCAAGTAATAATACATAAAGGTCAGATCATTTCATCACTGTCTATTCCAAACAGGAGTAATTATATTAAAGAGTGAAACACAGAATGAATGTAAAAATAGGCAGCTTGAGGTTAAACGGCTGGGTCACCATTATTGAATGTTTTGTTGGGTTATTTTTCATTCGACTACATGAATAAGTGTAGTGTTCAACAAAAGTAACAAGTAGGCAAAAAAAATAAAGCAGTAACTTAAACCTTGTTTCATATGGTGCAGAAAGTGCATATATTTAAATTCTTCTAAAGTTAAACTAACCTGAGACCAGCTTCAGAGTTGATACAAGCTGTATTCTAAATTTTCTTATTAGCCTGACAGGCATAATACTTACCCCATTTCAAGGTTTAAATAAAGTAGCTCTGAATGCCTTTCATAGAAAAGATGTAATTCTTTTATCTGATGTTCAACTCAGTTGCCCACAAGGGCAACTCTCCTGGCTCCCTCAATTATTTCTCTTTCTAGTCGCTGCAGGTGGCTTACCCTCACTTTCCAGCTTTTCTCAAGAGCTGATAAGCTCAGCTCTGACCTGTGTATTTCATCTTTTAGCCCAGATTTTACACCTGACACCACAGGCCATCCTGACACATCTGTAGTCCAACCAGATAATATAACTTGTGCAGAGTTCACATTTCTGATTTGTTTAAAAGCTATTCTAGGAATGCAACAGAATAGCACAAAAGACAGGAAATTATACTAGAATCAGTTGAATTTTTAACATAATTTTTTTGTTAAGCTGCTTCTTACCTTCTTGTTTCTCCTGAGCATAGAGTTAAAAAAAAAACCAAACAAACTCAAAACAACTGCAAGTCTGAAATATGATGGTATTACTGTGATGAACAGTAAAAAATCTCTTTCACTGGAGCGAGCAAATGACCACCTGCAAAGGAATGGACCACACATTTTCTTAATCATGCCCTAAAACACTTCTCTGCTCAGGTCTGGTTCCTGAAATCTACGGTTAATCCTAAAGCAGTGGTACATATGAAATGGGAGGGGTGACACCCTCCCCCTGTTTAGTGTAAGCTTTAGCACCCAGTTGGGGTGTCTAAGATTTCACTAAATAAGGTGTATACCTGCAGTGAGATGCACCTTTCAGTTACATGGTGAGAAAATCCAAGGTTTTCCCCAGCACCGCCATCAAACAGCACATGGCTACGCTGTGACCACTGGAACCTTCCAGATTGACATCTGTTAGCATGCGCAAATCCCACAGTTGAGTGGCACAAGCCTGTTGAAATATTCCGGGTCCCAAATGATTCTTTAATAATGGAGCTAGTCAACGATTCACACAAAGGACCCATTACCCAAAATTAAGTGCTCTCTAAAAAGAGAAAAATAAATCTGTAAAATTAAATTTTAAGTTCCTCCAGGAACCTGAAAGATGTTTCTTTTCTTGTGTGCATAGGACAGGGCAGGGACTTAATTAAAAACTTGTGGTTTTTCCCTAGTTGCTTTGCCTTTTTAACTCTGATTCTGTAAAGGAGAGAATATCAGAATCTTTAAGCTTTTTCCTTTGTAAGGAGGTTTAGGAGATACATTTCAAGTGTCTGCAAAACCTAGTGATTTTTTTTTTTTTTAATCAGCTTTACTTTGTAGTCTTTGCCTGAAAAGTATTCCTTAACTCCTCTAACTGCCGTTCAGTACAGGCTTGGAGCTGAAGCTGTGCAATCAAGAGAGGGAACAGTCACACACCAGTTCACCCTGAGGTGAGAAAAGGTCCTAGCCTCAGGGGAGGAACAGTAACAAGCTCCAAAGCTGGCACTGGAAAGACTTGTCCCTGTTCACAGGATGCCAAGTGCCTTGGGACAACAGCTGAAACTGTTAAATCAAACCCAGAGATTGCCATCATTCAGAAGTATTCCCAGCTGATGTGTTTTGTTGATCGCTGTGTTCCAAACAGCAGCTGCTGGGAAGAGTTCTCTGCAGTGCCTCATCTCCCATCCATCTAACCAAAGCATGAAAAACAAACTGTTTGTAAGAGCTTCTTGAGGGTGATGAAAGAATCCAAGATGTCTACGAGAAAGATTTTATACTGTAATGCTCTTTGAGACTCCTTTATCTTTTTTTTTTTCCCCTAGAAAAACAATTCTGGATCTCAACACATGCACTTTATGCTTGTAGAATTCCTCTTCCCCACATACAATACCGCCTGTAGCTCTGGCAGTGCTCCAAAAAGCATATTAAAATGACATTATTTCCACCCCAAAAGCTAAACTACTGCAAATAAATTCACAAGGAAATCTGTAGTAGCAGGCACTGAACAATCTCGCAGAATAACACCAGATAATGCAGTTTGTTCCATTCTTTCTTTAAGATATAGCTCTGTATTAAGATTTACGTGGGCTGGAGAGGGTAGATTAGATTTCTTGCCTGTCAACCTTTACAATGTCCTTTCAAGATTAAAAGGTTGCTTTTGGCCAAAGCAGTGTCACACTGAGGTTTGCTTCATCCTCTGCTGGGGCAAATCCTGGATGGTTTGTGTTATGTCACGAAGAACAGAAAGGTAATTTAAAAGGCACAAAGGCAGCTTCTGGAAAGGTGCATTATCACACAGACATCCACCCTATAGCAAGTTTGAGCTGTAAGGTTTTAAATGCTCATGATAGCATGCATCCTTTAAGGCAAAGACTGATGATTTCTGACTGCCAAACTTAATTAAAGGTTGGAATAAACGTCCTCCATTAAAATTCATCAATCCATTTGGCTGACATGGAGGAATTTCAGTCATGTCTCTTTTAATTGCCTGTAGAAAGAACTGAAGAGATAGCAAAGTTAAGACTGTTGAAACAGATACGTGGTGTCTAAATATTGTTCAGGTTCTTAATCATATTAAAAGAGGAGTACAATTAATTCCCCAGCATATTTTTAACCTGAAGAGACTCTTAAGTATAGCTGAAGTAAAATGAGTAGCAGTCTGCTGCGAGTAGGTACATTCCTGCTTGTGTATCTCAGGAACTGCTAGGCAGTACTAATTCCCACAAAGCACTGAGGATTCTGGTCCTGTCCAGGAAGACTAAGATGCTGATAGTCCCATTGGTTTCAATGAGTACGCTCATGGATAAAAGTTCTTATACCAGTAAAATTTAGTGCATATTAGCTTTACCAGCTCAACAGTATGCTCAGCAGTTGGGAGCAGCCCAGCTCTGCGATTTACATCAGTTTGAAACCTTTGTTTCTTTGTGATTTTCTGTGCCATTACCCTTCAACTTGAAAGAATAACCAAGTCTTGAATGGTACCCTCCCACCTTGTGTTCTTCCATGATGATTTGTTCTTTCTTTAAACAGTTGTTTTGTGAGCCATTCACTCTGAATAACAATGCACTGGTCAAGGAGAGAAATGGATGAGGTTCAGAGGCTTCGTAGATACACTGCATTTCACAGGGAGTGCAGCTTGGTCACTGGCTTCCTGTGAAGGAAACAAAACATGGGATTCACAGCCACCTGGAAATTCTGGGTTTATTTTATGCACTGTGCCAGGACCAACTAGAGAGAAATAAAGTAAGCTGCAAAACATCAGTAACGTGATGGGAATGAAATCTGCAATGACAGACTTCACAGCTTGTTAAATGCTCCGTGGATTCCTGAACGAATAGGGAGTAAATACAGTGTCATTGAGGTGTCAGTTGAAAATTAATCCTGAGTATAGACCTTTTCAGTTCCCACCGTCAAGAGAAATGAGTTTGTTTTCCAGAAGCACGCTGGTGGTATGAATTTCTGAGATCTTAAGGAATATTTATATTCCAGATAACACATTCTTTCCTTTTAGCTATTCCTAGTAGAAACCCAGAGTAAGCTCAGAGCAGATGATAAGAAGGGCTAGCATACTTCAGGAAAATGCAAAGACAAACATGACAAAGTAGTAAGCATTGAACTCAAAACAGTCATCCTGTCTCTTTTCACCAGTGTGACATGGCTATCAGAGAAAATTGCTCTTTGAGGAAATTTTTGCAGTGGATCAGTTCAGTGAGCCAATTTCAAATACGAAGCTGAAAATTTCACCTCATTCTTGAGTGTCTCATCTCAGTGGACATTTCATCACACCAATGCTGAAAATGTACCATAACAGAAATATTTCACCGTTCCCTTCCCAGAACCCTATAATCCTAGATGCAGTTTACACCATTCTGCCCTTTAAATGGCACCAGGGAAATACCACTGCTAGAGACAAAATAGGGAAATGTAGCCCATGTCCAGCCCCTCTCCTCTGCGTTTGATCTCCTTAATCTTCTACTGGAAGAGGGATGCTTTGTAAGTAAGTCTCCCAGAACAGGAATAGGCAAGAGGAGACAGAAACTGTGCAAGTCTGTTCTCATGAATAACCCGAAACTGCACTGTCACTGCTGGCCTCTGGACATTTTACAGTGTGACATGGGTACAGTATTGTTAAACCACCCACACTATGGATTATAATTTTTTTTATTTTAGTGCCTTCAATCACTCCACTTATTCAAAAAATAGACATTAAAGACATACCTTAAATTACTTTTAAAGAGGTTTTAGTATTAATTCTTCAGGTTGTCGTTAAGAGCAAGTGCAGCCCTGGCGAAGAGCAGCAGAGCAGCCAGCAGTATCCTCGGTATCAAGTGTTTGCTTTTCACATCTGCAGAAGACAGAAGCAATTAAAATAATAGGTCAACTCCTGAACTGCCTCCTTCTCTCAGAGGGTAACACAGAACAAAGGACCACCCAGGAACACTGCTCATTAAGTTGTCCAATTTAAAAGTTGTTTTTCTTTCTCAAAAGGAAAGAGGAAATTGACTTTTCTTTTTTTAATTGGTTTACAAGTCACTCTTTCTCTTGAGGTAATACTTCTGCTTATACCTTCCCTCCTCCCACAGCAGGATAGCTATTAAGCTACTATTTTATTGGAAACAAATACTTTTTTTAAAAACAAAAAAGATTAAATATTAAACTTGAATCATCTGCAGATGATTCAGACATGTATTATTCAGGCGAGCTTATTACATGGGTTTATTGCAGGACCTGATGTTTTCAGGGACTTTTGCACAGCTTGTATTCAGAAATCCAGGCGCTCCAGATCATAGCGAACAAGTGCAAGAGGACCTGCTGACGACAACCTGTTGTTTCAGGGAACGATGTCCGCAGCTGACGCTGCAGGAGAGGACTTCTGGCTCAGCAGGGACCCGGCTGGTCTCACTGCTGCTCTGCAGGGCCCATGAGCTCACGCTGCTGTCATGACAGATGGCTAATTCTTTTCCCCGTATTTAAAACAGGAACACTGTGGTTTAGATGAGTTTTTATAGGACTACACAGAACCTCTTACAACGCAGCCAACATCTTTTATAAGTTTCAGGCTTGCTGTATTTCCAAGGATGTTCCAAGGCTAGAAGGGAACGTGAACAAAAGCAGGGAGATCTCCATTCCTTAGTTGTTGTGGGGTTTTTTCTTACCCAAATGATTACAGTGATGGAGAGTTCACCACAGTATTGTGGAAAGGGATTGAAAAACACAGAGCTCTGTACTTAAAACATTATGAATCCAATAAACTCATTAGGGTACATAATTTGTCACTTATTAATGCAAGCAAATGGAAAGTCAGTATTTCCCATGCCTTCCAGTTACAGAAGTGATTACCGTAACATATTGCAATATTCAAGAACTCTGGAGCAGGAACTTGGGAGAACTTTAGGCAATAGTAAGCCAAACCCAATTTTGAACAAATACGCTTTGGTTGAAATTCTTTAATTAACTAATATTTACCTATATCCATTAGCTCTCAAGTCATCTTTTGTAGAAATTATGTAGAAGAAAAATAGATATATTTGAAATCTAGATAGGGAAAAAGTTATTCCCATTTGTTAGCTGTTCTTCCACTGAATATCAGCTCCAAAGGGCTTTCCTGGAGCACATGGAGCATATAAGTGTTCAACCCCCATTGTCCTTTGGTTAGGTTCACTGAAACCAGCGAGAATACGTGAGTAGTGAATCAGACTAAACTTACTCAAGTTGATTATACTTTCCTGTAGTAATTGCATTTTCCTGTAAAAATGCTGCCTTGTAACATTTGTAAATACAAGACAAACTGAACTGTCCTGAATGCACACAGCCATCAAGGAAAAACTTTTCAACATGCTTAATTTCTATGCTAAAGCATCTGAGAAGATCTCAATAGCAAAAAGCATACAAATGAAAATGGGCAAGCAGGAAAAAACAAGAAGCCCGTTATCCTCCCAGGAATGTATTTGCTGTCATTCCAGAGCCTTGGCTTGCAGACAGCTTGGTTTTCCTTGCAGCTTTTTTACAATTTTCCTGCTCATCCATCCTAACCTAACATTTAAATGTTGGTATTAGAAGCTATCAGTCTTTCTGACAGCAATCTTAGATCTCAGTCTCCTTAGTCTACATTGAGCCAGCTCCAGTGGAAACAAAATGAATGTGAACAGCTACCTGTGTATCTTCTTCTTTATTATTCACACCCACAACTACATTGTCTGAATGACACAAAAGTTTTAAAAGTCACAAGTGAGAATCTCTTCTGTTCTCTGTTGGTATGAGTGATCAACTAACTTTGAATTTATTTGTATGTTTGTCTTTAAATTAAGAAATCAGAATAGGCCCACAATAGGAGCTTTGAATTAATGGTGAAATTTGGGAAGTATGTAGATGTTAATCATTCTTCCTCACAGTGATCCTAAGAGTCATTGTAGCAGCAGAAAAAGCTGTGAAGGGAGGTCCTGATTCCAAAGGAAAAGGCAGCAATTCAGGCGGCTTGGGATAGGCTCAGAAAGGATTTTGGAGGCCAGTGCAGAGGCCTTAGATTTCACTCTGTGTTCAATGTCTACAGTGGGAATATATTGTTGCATTATAGAAGAAAAGACAACAGTCTCAAGGGTAAGGTCTTAGGTAGAACCATAGGATCAATTTCTGTTCCTTACCTGAATTATTTTTTGTTTTATGAGTCTGGACATACAGCAGTTCCTCTTCTGTTATGATTCCTACTCACAGGGATATTATGAGAATTAAATGTGTTGTATTAGCCTTCATTTGGAGAGCGAGCAAGTTTCTGCACACTCAGATGGAAAGAAAAGGCATACAGCCTGCATCTAAAAAGAATACATCCCCTGTGACCAGTAATTTCAACACAGCATCGTGGCTTATGACCCAGCTGGTCTGTTCCTACATCTCTACAACAGTATTCCTGCAGTACTGACAGGAATTTATTTCTTACTTACGTAGTGAGAAATCCCAAGACAGCACAAGATGTTGCATGGTAATTACATTTTCCTCAGTGGGATTACTGAATGACATATTGTGATATATCAAGAGGCAACTGTGAATTTAACTTGAGTCAGCACAGTAGACTTTGCCCAATACAGTAGGTTTCCACATGAACATGGTGTGAATGTAGGAATAAAGGGAAGTTACCGCGTACCTCACAGCGTCATGCATCCTCTATCAGCATTATCTTTCAAAACGCATGGTTCTGGGTTAGCTTGGGAAAACTGTATGTAGCCATTATTAATTTATCTTACACGGTCAACTTTAAGAATATACTGTTTGCAGAATGGATTCACAGGAGAATACAATTATACTAATTTGTCAGAAGAATCAGGCATGTCAAAATAGACAACTTACTTTATCTTTCTGTTTACTCTTTGATGCTACTAAAATGCCTGTTTCCTGTGGGTAGCATAATAGGTAAGCAGCACGCATGACTATTCTGTAAATAGGCTATTTAATTTCATTGAATTTCAAATCATTATTTGCCCAGGTTTTCGAAAACACAACAACAGCATGCAACAGCAGAGCATTAAAGAGAGGGGCAGATTTTCTTATGTGTCCCTCCATGGTCTCATGGTCTTTTGCAAGAAATAACAAGGGTGGTATTTGGGGAGGAAGAAGCAATAGAGACTGACACAAATTCTGGGTTTTGTCTCACATATCTACCAGGGCAGTTAGCATGAGCAGAAATTCCCTCCTGTGGAGATTTTTTTCTTTACATATATGTGGAAGAGTTTTAGTGCACCCTAACAAATCATAGCCTTCGTGCAAAGTGTGCAGATTATAAGTGGAAAAAGTCTTCTCAGACCTGTCGTTCTCATTTCTAGAGTGGACACTTGTTCACTGGGTTCTCTGTCAGTGCCGTACCTGGTGTTTTCTTTAAAAAAAAATTGCCCATAGCAGCTCTGCATTGCAGATTCAGCAGTTTCAGCCCTTTGGCCTCTTGGGTAAGTTATGCCTTGCCCTGGGAGCAACAGTTTTAAAGTCAGCCATGCCAGGGCGGCACAAGAAGGTGGATAGGAAGGCTTTAGCTCCTGGGGGAGCAGGTCAAGTACTTGTATTCCAAAACATTGCTACTGATGTGCTGTAATGAGACCTGAGGGTGGTAGTGCTACATACCTTCAGTTGGTACCAGAGTCTACTCACCAGGGAGGTAATGCATGGTGCTTAAAGTGCCAAGGAGGAAAGTTTCCCTCCCTCCTCTAAATAACTTGTTTGAAGGACTGTCATCTCTCTCTCTCTCCATTAATGCTATCATACAAAGTCTATGCAGATATTTCTCCAAGGTTAGGAAGATAAAGTTAGGCAATGTGAAGACCCTGACAAAGATTTTTTTTTCTTGCTTTATAATCTGTTACTCCTTAAATTCAAAACAAGGAGCACTTTTTCCGCTATCAGTCCTTAGCCTCATGATTCAAGCATTACCAGACCAGTTGCACAAAGTAATTTAGAGCCACCTAAAAACTGCATGGATATTAGATGTGGTTTGGTGGATAAAATTGCTTCTCAGAAATGCCCTTTTGTCTCCAGGATGTTATTTCTCCTATATTCACTATATGACTTTATATGACATTTCCGAATACCTGCTTCCTTTCACATAAGGGTAAATCGTTTTGTGTCCTTTGTTTTACATCCCATAATCCTTTTTTCCCCTCAAGTTATTCTCTTATATGATATCCTTCAACTCAATAGCCATTTTACTTATTTTCAAGTTAATGAAACAGCATGTCATACGTCATTGCAAGTACCAGCTGTAAGGATCTGCCTTATGCAGTCTGGAAATGCATGCTTGGCTGCCTTGCTGCTTCCTGGGTGTATTTTCACGCACGTCGCTGAGAAAACTTAGCAACAATGAGTAACATCATGCTTTGTAATGTGAGTAGTCCAATTTGGAGCCATACTTTTCACTACACGTTGATGTTGGATCAGAACCCCTGCTCACCAACACTTATAAATTGGCAGTAACCAGTCTGAAATCAAGTGAGTCAGCTCCAGATGAAAGAAAGAGAACAAGCAGACAGAGTGTATTTTCAAAAGCCAACTTTCTCATGTATAGTCATTCCAGAACAAAGCATCTTTTGGATATTGGATGAAAAATAATTGCAATTCAGAGTATTATTCCCAAATCTCCTCATTTCCCTGTAATTTTTGGTCCTTACAGCACAGCCCTACTGTTTTGGTTTTTTTTTATACTATGAATTATCTTCTATTAATTCTAAGGCTTGGGGAAGTGTGGCTGAAAAGCTGCCTGGCAGAAAAGGACCTGGGGGTTCTAATTGACAGGCGGCTGAATATGAGCCAGCAGTGTGTCCAGGTGGCCAAGAAAGCCAATGGTATTCTGGCTTGTATTAGAAATAGTGNCCTTTTCCAACCTGGATAATTCTATGATTCTATTATCTTGCCTGTTTTTACATCTAAGCTATCTTGTCTACACCTAAGCAATCTTACCTAAATGTACCTGCATCCTGGTTATTTTAATACACGTGCTCACTCACCTTTCTGGTTGTGCCATCCCACAGATGGGTCCATGTCAAGTAAGCCTTCTCACAGAGGTCACTTGTGGAAACGTGTACATTCCATCAGTAACTGAGCCTTGTGATCCCTCCTCAAGGATATTCAGCACCTTGCAAAGTTGTGCCCTAAATAGGTGTTGAGAAACACTGAGCTAAGGGAAGAAGAGTAAACAATTTAAACTAAATTCCTCCCTGAAAAGAGCTAGGAGTAAACAAACAGGTTCAAGATGCTGTATCACTCAAGGTACTTTGCTGGCATAAATTATTTCTCATCAAATTCCCAGATACTCCATCTGAGGCAAGTTTTGAACCAATGTCTTTGAGGTAAGGCTGGAGATAAAATGCTTTGACCACTCAACCTGGGCATTATTGCAGACCTGAAAGGAACACATTCCTGGAGAGGTGGTATATTTTCCACAGCATGACTTCTAGTAGATAGGCAACTTCTGTATTGCTTTCCACATCAGTGCCACAAATGAATTTTCATGCAAGGCTGAGTGAAAATATGTTACAAGAAGATAAATAAACACACATTTTCTAATGTCAGCAATCTGGCTCATTTTCTTAGAGTTGTTTTTTCCATTGAATATGCAGCAGTAGGCTGTTACCAAATAATATTTTTTTTTTTAGATTCAATATCTTCTGACACATGAGATATGCATGATGGGGAGGCAAGCTGAGGGCTCACCGGGTGTCTGATTCATTGTCATGGAGGTGAGCAAACAAAACACCTGCATGGCAGATGAGAAGGGAGACTTCTGGCAGACAGCAGGAAGATAGCCAGCTGGAGTTCAGTTATGCACTTGCTGAAATTGGCCTGCACTTTGAGAGCCACTTTGGATGGCATTCGATGGGTTCCAGGTAGAAAACTATGACATTTTAAAATGCCACTGGAAGCAAGGAAAGCAAATGATGAGTGAGCCTTCAGTTCAGACAGCGAGGCATAGCTTAGACCCAGATCAACAACAGCGCTTAAGAAAAACCAAAACCCAAACTAAAAAACATCTTATCTCCAGCACATTTCTGAGTTTTGTGAGGGTGGAAGGTTTCTCTAAAGTGGATTATAAGCATCAAGCAAGAATACATTTCTCACCTTAGCAAGGGGTGATGTAATACCTTGATAGCAGACATGGGCGATTTCTCAGTTTCCTTGTAGTCTTGGTACACACAGACAGTCTTATTGACAATCACATTCACAGAGTCAAATGATAAAAGCATATCAGAGATCAGTGAAATGTATTTCAGAAATGATCAACAAAACCCATATGTAAATAATATAATAATATACCTAGAGCATGCCAGAACAGGATACAAATACTAGACAGTGTACTGTATACAATATATCATAGTACAATCAAATTTTAAAAAACAAATTACATTTTTCATTAAAGTGAAAGATGGTTTCTGAGGAGAGATATTACTCAGAAGATCCAATGTTTAAAATGGAATACAAACCAATTGCTTTTTCATCCATCTCTGTTAACAGATTAAATCTCTGTTACCTGAACATCTGTAAGCACAAAGAGGAATATAAAGTGTAGTATTTGACTTCTGTTAAAAAAAAAATAATTCTAATTTAAATTGGTTGCCTTCCTCACTTCAAGTCGGTTTTACTTTGTGAAATGTTTTACTCTCTATGTTTAGATGAATAGGAAAGGATGTCCAGGAAGAATTCTCTTCGAAATTGAGCTGTTTGCACTCCGCTGTCCCATGGCTCCCATCTCGCAACCCCATCCCTTGCTGTATCAGCAAATGATAAAAAGCCAGAACCTGTTTTTCAAAACCTGGTGCTGAGGTCTTCAGCCCAGGTAGCTGCATAGTTAGGAGTTTGAGCAGGAGGATTTTGGCAGAAGTATGATGGGGAAAACACCATCCTGATAAGTGCTTCATAAATTCCTTTATTTATATAGTGATTAGCATTAACATAAAGGTTAACAAAAGGCTTAGGTTACGCTGGGGACTGCGAATTACCATTGGAGAATGGAATGGGATAATATAAAGCTTCACTTTACTCTCTATTGCTACTGCAAAAGCAAAATTTGCCGAAGTGTTCCCAAAGATGAAAATCAAAACTGTAGTGCTCCACCACGATTGTGAAAAGAAGGTATTAGCTTTGGAACTGAAACAAATACTCTAGAGCTGCCTTTCTCCAGAAAATGTAAACAGACAGTGCCAACTTCTAGTTCCGTAAACTAGGCAGTGCCAACAACAGAGCATGATATTAAGCGGAGTGTTATAAAAATTTATTCTTTGCTTTGTTACTATTTCTATGTACAGATAACAAGATTTTTAAAATGTAAGAGTAACTGTAATCGAAATACTGTGATTCAATTTCTACCTAATCAAAATACTATAACATAGTTTCTGTCTCCCTTTGCAGTGTTCCATGGGAAAAAGCAATGGATTCCCACTGTGGACTAAGTAGTAAATGAAGCACAATGCAGTGCAGATACCCAAGTTTTATCCTGTAGGTTTTATAAACCACTCTCCCTATATCTTTGTCAGCCATTGTTTCTTTAGCATGGCAAACGATGTTTTGAAATGGGTATAATTGGTTCTCTTGTAGGATCCTCTGGAGCATTCTTCACTTGGCATTTCATGCTGAAAAAATGTCAGTGTACGAAAATCCATTGCAAAAAAATACTCCAGAGCCCACAAATCTATCCCTTGCCTACCACAGCAGCTATTCGTAACTGTAAGAATGCAGCAGTTGCAGAACTGTGTGTGTATTGCACAGAGTTCCTCCGAGCAACACAACCTCTGAAAAATGTCTTGGGGAAAAAAAAAAAAATCACTCCTAAAAGAGAGAAGAGTGGCTGGACACAGTTATTTAAACATTTGCTTCAACAAAATGGTGGGTCAGGCAGAGAAATGTTAGGTGAGAAGAAGAAACTGCACAGGACAGCCATCAAGGATATGATCTGTGAGGTCGTTGGGGATCTTATAAAAGTCATTTTGTTCTTCCCTGAGCCAGGATTAGAAAGGAAAGCTGGGTTTTGGCTAAGATTCTAGATAGCCTAGTTAAATTCCTAAATCAGAGGTAGAGTTGTAGTTACATTTTATCTATGTTACTTCCTTTTGCTGAAGATCTGAGCTTTCCAACATGACCGGTAGGACAACGTCCAACAGTTTTATTACTAAAATTCTGGATTATTAATTCCCTAAGATACTTTAGGATATCTCGGATTTCATTTTAAAAGCAGAGTTACCTAAATTAATTTCACAGCATAAGAATTAGAGTCACAAAGAATTATTTATTTCCCTGTGTGATACATATCTACCTGTGTGTATTTTTATGTTTTGTTAGGTGGATATGATTTGCTTCCGACATTTTCAGATCGTGGAGGAGTTTCTTTGAATGCTCATAATTCAAGTTAGTAATCACTTGAGAATTCATTTTTGCTCAAACAGTTGGGAAAAAAAAAATTGGTTTATGAAAGGATTGTTTTATGAAAGAAAATGCCTACAAAGATGCAGTTTTCCATACAAGTTTTCTTCTGTCCAGTTGATTATAAGCCTAAGAGAATTAAATTAACAGTATTTACTGGATTTACACACATCACAAAAAACCATGTAATTTTTATGGAGCCTTCAAGTCTCTGAATGTCTTTTTTCTGTAAGTTTCTGGAATCTATAACAGAAAAGCAAGAATAAAATAGGGTTTTTTTGGTTTTACTGAGTGAATCTGGCACATTTGTCAAACCAGTGATATAATTTGCTTTTATGGTGGACTGCAGAGAGATAATTGGTTTTTACTTTCTTTTTCCATTCACTATCCATTCTGGAATGAAAACAACTGGAAGCAATAACAGTCAAAATCTTTTCTGAATTAAACGAAGGGAAGGCTGGCCGATGTAGACAGAGAAGGGCAAGATCTGTTGGTACAGCACTTAGTCACAGTGTTGTCTAGAATTTACTTTTAGTAGGTCATTTTCCCTAGCAAGTACCCCCGGTGTAGACTGCTGTTTGGTTGCTTCAGAATATCGGATAATACGGAAAATCATATGATGATAAAAACTGGAGGGAAGGGCATGAAAGAGATTCAGAATTGCTTATCATTTGCGTAATTTTGGTAATTTCAGAAACACTGGGCTTCCCTATATTTACATTGCAGTACATCGTTTCTTTTCTTTTTTTTCCTTTCCCTTTTACCTTGTTCTTGGTCAAACAGTGGAGAAAGTTTCATCCACTCTTTTTGCTCGGCTTACAAAAAACTCTGCTTCTCCATTACAGTGGTATTGGAAGGTTACTTGTAAAGAAGAAACTGAACTCTTCAGTAGTCTTCTAAACGTATAAAAACCGCTCTAAGTTCAGTTCTTCAGGGGCATTCCTTTAGTGATGGCCATCAAGGTGAAGCACTAGACAAACAAAAATGCATAGCTCAGCAAGGAAAATTAAGTAAATTTTTAAAACCGTGGTGCCCTGCCTACGAGATGCATGGTTTTAAGATTATATGGAGAGATTCAACTTTCCATTAAAAAAGCCTGTTTTTCACCACCCAGCATAAGGAGCCAACTGTCAGGTTCTCCACACACATGATGGTCTCAGGCATGTTTGCCTGTGACTGGTGGTTCTCCTTTACCTTGCAGAATACCATCTGTCAGTAGTCATTCCAGAGTGCAGGCATTAGGTTCAGCCTTTGCTTTATGTTCGAATCTGAGGAAATTGCAAGCTGTCCATAAATCTGCCACTGGGGAAAGACCACAGAATGTATTTTTCATTATCTGTGCAGATCTGATAACCTGTAACCTGCATACATCAATTTTTCTGGCAAGCGACACATAGGTGCTACTCTACATTAGAGCCATCAGCATGTTTCAATGCCTCTGATAACCAACGATGCGGTTATTAAATGGTGGCAATAGTCCTCTTCAACAATTAAACCCTTTTGTTAAAAGGTGGCAGGGAGTGTTTGCTCACTGATTTACCAGCATCTCTTTGGGGGCAAGTCGAAGGAGCCGCTCTCTTCTCAGTCTGGCTATTTAAAAATAATTCAAAATTTAGCACATATAGCTGAAGAATCAGAGCACATTGCTTCCTCAACCAGTTCAGAGTCTCTGAATCTCTTCAGATTCAGCTCTGTCACTCACGTAGTGTTTGGACTGTAGCCCAGGCAGCAAAGACCAGTTCACAAACCGAAGGAACCGTAATCCCATTCCCAATCCCATTCCGGTGATAAAAAACTCAGCAGGATTTATTTCTTCCACATAAATCAATAATAATGCCACTTATACTTGGGGGTTATACCAACAACAGAGAAACTGGTATCAGGCATGAGAACTATAGTGACAAAATACTGGCTTTCAAGCAATACTGTAGTGTTTTGAGGGTTTACCTAGTGCTGATGCTATTGTGATGATGCTGTTTTATCAATACAGCTATTAAACGCTGTGAAAAATTGAATAAACTACGCACTTGATAAGCTTGGGACGCAGTTTTTCTTTTACTGAAGAAGCTATAGAACAGGATCAGTACTTCAGTATTTGTGTAATGAAAATTTATAATCTGTCTGCCTAAAAAAACCCTGTGATTTCAGGAAAATTGCTTAAAGCTTGGAAGTGTCCTGTGTTAAAAAGAGAAAGATTCTTTTTTAAACCACATTAACCAATCAACTGCATCTTTGAAAACCAGTAAAAACTTTAAACATAAATTTTATGACTGACTGAAAGGCAAAATCACACTGCCTTGAATAAAGAGAAAAGAGGCAAAAAAGGAAGTGATTACAGGTTGAGAATTTATATTCCAAGTTTTAGCTGGATTAGCTGGTATTGTAACCTCAGATTCATTATGTTCACACTGCCAAGAATCACTCTAATGTAGTAGATGAGAATTGCTCTAATCTATTACCGTTGGCTGCCGACAGTAATTCTATTAATTCAAAGAGCTAATGACATTTACTAGTATTGCCATGCTGTTTTATTGCGTCTTTGAAAATAGATGGGAATAGTCAGTGGTGTATCATTCTAAACAGACTAAATTTAGAGCCTCATTCTCTGCTCTTTCCACGCTATTTTGCGAGACCAAGCCTGACTAGCAGTGCTTTGTGTCTCATTTGCAATGGGGCGGTTGAGGAGGTGGATGGCACCTGCGCTCCTCCATGACATGCTCTACACCGTATGTGGAGAACATGAGGTGTCCAAGACAATGGCTCATACTGTGGTGGAGTGAAAGCTGATCATCAAGCTAATACCCTTCCTGGCTTGTATTTCCACATCATGCAGGATAACATGAAGATACCAGTTTGAGTCTGGAAGCAGAGAAGCTAGGTCTTGCAGCACTATGGCCAAAATAATTAGTCCAGACTCAGCAGGAATAATTAATTTGGCCTTGGCATCCACAAACATAGCTGCACCGTTTCTATTTCAGAACAGACAGGGGTCAGAAGCAATTTAGGTTGCCTGTACCAAGACCTGCAGCAGACAACACACACACGCACCAAATCAAAGCAAGAGGTCAGCTCACTAAGAAGAGATCAGCCTAACCTAGCCAGGTGAGAGTCCTCTTCCTAACTCCTAATGCTCATGGTGCCGGCATACAAGGCAGATGTTTTTCACAGAAGAGGAAGGTGCAGTACTGTTTCCCTTTCGCTCGGCTGCCTACGGGCTCGAGTGGTTGTGCCAAGTACAATTTCCCTGTTCTAGAGTAACCAATTTCATGGCTCCTTGAGGAACAAGGAACAAAGTTATTCTGGTGCAGGGCTGAGTTGCTCCTGTAGAAGCTGTTGCATGGTTTTGAGTAAAGAAACGTCTGAGGTACAGCCCTATCAGAGTGAATGCCTAATACTAAATACACTCTAATTTCAGACAAAAATGTTTGCTTATGCAGCTCTAGTGGGGATTCTCTTTCCCCCTGACTAAGCAGAAATCCCAAAAATCCAGTAAAGTTGCAGAATAGGACTGTATGAAAACTCAGAATTAGAAAGTTCGTTCTTTGCCTCGGCAAGGAACAAGGACTGGGCTGAGGCTTCTTCCCCCATCTGGAAATCTCTGTAGGTCTATGCAAGAAACCAAATTGCTAATTTTCAGTACACAACATTTACATGTCTACGTTTCCAGCAGAGGTAAGAATAACAAAGAAGCTAAGTAATAAAGATTTTTTTTTTTTATGGAAATAATATGTTATTCCTCAGGAATCCTTACAGTGAAGTTGTAAAACCTCCTTGGAAAGAGAAAAGAAGCCTGCTTTGAAGATTGTTTGGACAACTGAAATCCCTCTGTACCAAATGTGCACAGACAGGCTTTATTTTTCAGACAACAGATTTCTTACTCATAGAATCACAGAATGGTTTGGGTTGGAAGGGACCTTAAAGATCATCTGGTTCCAACCCCCTGCCATGGGCAGGGACACCTCCCACTAGACCAGGCTGCTCAGAGTGTTAGAATCTAAGAGCAGTAGGCACAAGGACTGGGAGCAGGCATGTGTCTGGCGATAACTAATTTGTTGCCTTTCATAGAATCGGTGAGGTTGGAAGGGACCTTTAAGATCATCAAGTCCAACCATTAGCCTGCCCTGACAAAAACCACTTTTAAACCATGTCCCTGAGCACCTCATCTACCCTTTTCTTAAACACCTCCAGGGATGGTGAATCCACCACCTCCCTGGGCAGCCTATTCCAATGTTTAATAACCCTTTCAGTGTAAAAATGTTTCCTGATATCTAAAGAATCTTTCTCCAGTCTTGTAGCAGATTCATCATCAAAATACACAGCATCTGTAATTCTAACTGAAAGACACACTCGGCAATTCCACGTGAGCTGGCTGTACTGGGAATTATGGGCCGGAGCACACGCAGCATCCTGCTCCTTTGTGGCTGCGTGTGTTAAAAAGGGGTGGAAAGCAGGAAATCGGTAGCTCCCACCAGGTCGATATTCCTTAAGGACTGCATCACCAAACGATTCCCACCTGCTAGTGCAATATATGGGATCACAGCAGTTATTCCCTACTGGCTTGCAGTTCCCAGACAGTACAGAAGGCTACAGTCAGCAATGGTGAAGGCATGAGCCAAATAAGTGGTGACCTAAACCAAGCGAGTGCTGCACACAGCAAATTTGTAGGGGTAAGCACAGGAGGGAACTCCCATAGGTCTCAGGGCAGCGAGCCCAGCTCTGCTCTGGGTTCAAGCTGTCTGGCAGGAGCAGCTCGTTCAAGTGCCCTCTCCCCACCCATCTCTGAATGGCAGCACAGCAGACTCTTGCTCTGCTTGCCAGTGCTGAAGGAAAAGGTGGCAGAGGTAAAGCTACCTCTGGGCAACTGGCCACCTTCTCCTCACCTTCCTCCAGACAACAGGACAAGGGCTGGGCATCAGCCTGAGCACCAGCAGGGGAAGCAGCAGCTTCAGATACAGCTGAAGACACAGACAGACACAAGAGTCAGGAGAGGGAGCTCATTCAGCCTTTGCTCCCAGCCCACGTAGGTAGATGGTGCCTGGCAGAGCCACTCTCTTGTGGCTGTGAAACTGAATTTTGTCAAAATGAGTACGTTATTTTATCTTCATCCTCAAGGCAGTAATATTTAATTGTGTTTGCACTGATACCCAAGCTGCAGCCAACTCACTATGTGGGCAGATGCAAAACAGCTCATGATGTATCTTCCACATACTCTTCACAGCAGAAGCTACAGATCTTGACACAGCATGCTTTGCCACAAGGAGAATCTCTTTGCTATCATTGAGCATGTCCTTCATAATTAACAAGACATGATTTCGCTGTGCTAAATCCGTAAGGACCAAGGAGCAGTTACGTATCAAATATACTTAAATTTCCTATGCCTAAATTTCCCTATAACCTACCCTCTAACTCCACAGGTCTTCTCACTCACTGATTTTGACTGGTTAGCCCTGAAGGAACAAGCAGCCTGTACAAATATTCTCAAACCCATCCCTGAAGAATCACTTCAGTCTCCCAAAGAGAAGGTTGCAAGAGAACCAAGACCCTGAACTCATCCCACCATCTGCCATCCCAGGAAAGCAGCATCTCCCTTCAGGGTTAGGCTTGGTTTCAAAAAGAGAATTTGCTGCAGCTATTAATGATTTAAAACTAGTTTAATTTTTCACATAGGCTCTTCATTTTTCTGCTAGCTGACAAAACCCTTTCAGGTTATCGGAAGAGAAATTATGAAGGCCCAAGATGTATAAACGAAACTACTCACCTTCTTTGAGCCTTATTTGCGTTCTACCAAGGTGGAAATTTCCAGGCCAAAGTACAGCTCCCTAGGTGTTAAGGATCTGGTCCAAATCAGTCATGGGAGCTCATTTCTGCTGTCATCAGAGAAAGACACGTCTGCCCAGCAGGTTATCGATCAGTTCATCCCCACTGCAAGATGTGTAAGATGTCGTGTCAAAGCTGTGTTGAAAGGTTCTTCTGCTGTAAGTGAAATGACAATTCACATAAAATAAAAAGTGGTTTAGTAAAGAGGGAGGGACAGGGGTTATTTACATGAAAGAAAATGAAATCAAGAATCAACACTAAAATATTTCAACAAGCCAGGGTAATTGAGTCAGTCTTAAATGTTATGTGTCATTTTTCCCCAATCCCAGTTTAAAGCAACGTGAGTGGCTGGAGCGAAGGCTGCTTGGAGATGCTCTCCCGTTCCATATTTGTCATCTGGAAATGGCGTGACAGAAGCGCAGTGATGTGCATTTAAACACATACCCACTCGCAGAGGGGTTCCAGTTGTGTAAGAGTATAAAATAATTAAAGCCTCTTGGAAGGTAGTGTTCTGTATTGCAGATAATTTCATGCCTCCTTGTGCATGTCAATAAAGCATCACTAAAACCATCTTTCTTGTGGAGTTTAAAATATGTTCATCTGAATACAATTAAAGTAGACAACATGAACTTTAGAAGTATTACTGTAAGAACATGGGTGGAATAAGGAGGGGAGATCTATGAATGACCTTCCAGGGCTTTTCTCATGTGTATTAGTGCTCGTGAAGTGTTTGCACCATCCACATAAAAGCCAATGAAATAATTCTTATTAGTGCTGCTACAATGAGCACAGAAGAATTGTTTCCAGGTCATTTTCAATAGACATCAATCCATTACAACATCGTGGAGCCTACTTAGGATTTCAGTGAACAGCTTTTTCCAAAAGGTACCTATAGAAAAAGGGAGGAGGACAGAGCAATTCATAAACATGGCATCCAAAACTCCCCAGCCATCATCCCATTTTAAATTTTGCCATTCATTATTAGCATCTTCAGCACCTTTGTCTCCTATTTACACCCATCCTTCACATCCCCTTCCTGCAGCCCTGGCCTACAATGTTCCCAGCTGGCCCCATCCCTGTCCTGGAAGGGGCCTCAAGCCCCTGCGGCCCCATCGCTGCATCCAGGGGATGAACAGGAGCATGGTGTGGCTGCTCCCTGCCCATGCACTTGATTTCCCAAGTGTGGAAACAGTCGAGGGAAGATGGAACAAATCCCACTCATTTCAGATATTGTCATGCTTAATTTCTAGCCTTTATTTGCGTAATTAAGTCATAGAAGCACTAGGTCTTAGGGGCACCTGCCGCTCTCAGACTTGCACCGCTGAGTTTGAAGAAAAAAACCCACTGTTTTTCTGTGTGCATTTCAAATTAAAATTACTTTCAGCTGAAGAAAACATCAGTCAAGACTTACAGGGCTGAAATTTGAAGGAAAGGTGGCAGTTAAGAGATCCATCACAACATACCAATTGTAGAAAGACAAAAACTACAACTTTCTGTGTAAAAAAAAAAAAAGTGCCTATGTCAAGCAAACACAAAGATACAAAAAAGGGCTATATTAATGAAGTTATATTTGATAGGAAAAGATGTTGCACCTTGCTGCTCTCCCTACCTAAGTAAGTGTTAATGGCTCAAGTGGCAGCACTTTATTTCTTTTGATGAAGTTTGAAAACAGGGAGGTATGTGCATTTCTGCTGGAAAAAGCCAAATTCTCCAAGTCTGGTTGCTGGCTGGACTGAATAGTCTGTATGTATGTGTCGTCACAAGGGGTTTCTTCAAAATAGTTTGACCAATGAATGAAGCAGTTGCCAGAGAGAGAATAATAATAAATGTTCCACGTAAGAAGCGTACTATTTGCTCTGAGCTTGTTTTTCTTTTATGTTACTGAGTACTTCGTGATGCATTTTACTAGGACTAATATTATTCCAAGGATCTTCTTTAGGTCTGTACCTCTCACAGGTCTCGCTGCTTTTTCTGCCGAGATCCTCTGGTTGCTCAATGACTACTGTTTCTGAATCACCCTTTAAAATTTTTGCTGGGCCAAAAGAAGCATTTCTAATTAATTAGTCCTCTACTGTGGATGAGAGCAGCTTCCCTGAGATGGCCATATGTTGTGATCTAACTCTTCGCTAGCGCTCAGTTCACTTTGCCCAGCAACTAACTGGTGAGCAAAACTTTTTCATCTTGGCTCCAGCCTCTGTCTTCACGTGGAGCAACAACAGGTAATATATGGATGCAGTAAAGCAGGATGGTAAACCAGGAGTCACTGACTCAGAAAAAATGAATCCAGTATTTAAAGGCTTCACCTGATAAGCAATGGCTACAGCCCCTTCCCCTGGCTTCTAAAATATGTCCTTTGTCTTCCGTCATTGCTACTACCCCTCTGCCTTTTTTTCTGCCATGCCCTGTGGGTTTTTTCCCCTGTGATGTCCCATCCTCTCAGACGGCTCGGCAGCTCGCTTCATTTGCAGACTGGCTGGCTGGCCAATATGCTGAAGAGCACAGTGTGCATCTTAACCAGCTGGCTGCTTTCATATGCCACGTATTGTGCAGAACATAGCGTAAGAGATAAGATTTATTAAATGTTTAACTGGAAATCAGACGTTAATCAATTAATTAAGCTCTGCTGTTTAGGGCCGTTTCCAGAATGAGTGCTCTGCTCACATTTCTGCCAGTTACTTGACCTGAAATCGTCCTGATTATTAAGCTGATCCACTGTCTCAGGGACCTGAGCGAGTGAAGGGTGAGGGAGGAAGTACCAAAGAGGGACTGCAGCCATCTTTACATGGGGGAAAAACCCACGTGGCAAGACATTAATCAAACAGTAGGTGGAAGCTCTGACTCAAAGACTTTAAATCACAAGGCTTAATATCTGGATAAAGCAAACAAGTCAAAAGAAAAATGTGTTGGAATCCAGTTTATACTAAAGAACAATTTTTTTTCTCTCCATTCACCATCCATCACCTTGGGTGCACAATTTACAAGTGGTCCTGATGAAAACTTACCACCTGCCATGGCCAGGTTGAAAGACTCTGTGTCATGGTAAAGGAGGCTGAAGGGAATTGTCTGTAGGAAGTTTTCCACAGTTAAAAGAGGTAATAAGAGAATAAGGGTGTTGAGGGGTGAGGGGGAAACCTTAAAACAAGACTTCAGCTGAGGATGGTCCTGCAGCTCCATGTGTATTTAGGACCCTTTCTTTAGATGTTACTGTAAGCTTTTAATACTGGGATGTTAGGAATTAGCATGAATAGATATTTGGGTAATGGTAAAATAAAATAAATGTTTCTTCCTGCCTCTTATCAAGTACTATCCTGATATTGAGATAATGCTGTTATACATAGTGGCACAATCCGAGAGAAGCCTAAGAAGGTCACACAGTCCATTTCTTTGGATGCTCCAAGGCAGGGTTACTGGTTTGGCGAATATGCACTTAGAAACTGCCAGTGACCGATTCTGTCTGAGGATTCCCTGTAACATCCTGAAGCAACTGATGCAAAATGTATCCTTGGTACTAGAAATTTTTCCCCTTACTCACTGAAGTCCACCTTGCTGCATTTTAAGTCCATCATGTCTCGACTTAGGCACTGAAGTTGGCAGTGGTCTTGCGTGTATTTGAAGCCAGGTGTCGCATCCCCTCGATGTCTTCTCTGTGCTAAATACAAGATGTTTCAGGTTCTCTTTCTCTTTACACATCCCACTACAGCATATGCCTTTTTTCTTTCTGCAGCGGCTTGACATTAGGCCACATTCGTCTTGTGAGCCACCAATCCTTTTGTTCAGAGCTGTTACCTATTCCCCTTGTCCTGTATTTGCACATTTGATATTCCTGTTGGGTGCGGACAGGCATTTGAATGCATCCTTAACTGAATCACATCCCACTTTTTCAGACTGTCTCTTGAGTTTACCAAGATCTTGACACAAAGACAAGACAGCTGAAGAAAGAAGAGAGAACAGAAATCACTTTCCTTCAAGTGAGATACATCCAGCATTGCTTTGTCGGGGTATTTACCCACCCGTTTTCTACTCAAATAAAACAGGAACACCTGTACTCAAAGCTAACATGCTCTGAATAATCCCATCAATTAAATTGTGAGGAAAAAAATATATAACTTGTCAAAATAGGTTTGAAAACCCTTTTACTGGCTTCCGTAGCTTGAGCTGCTTGAAACATGGACTGAAGTCTGCATGTGACTGAGAAAGGCATCTCATCATAACTGTCCTGCTCACCTGTTTTGGGAAGGAAAACTAACATAATACTGACTCCATCAGGTGGAGTCAAGAATATTGATTCGTGTGGAATACAAAAAGTACTGGTTTGTTTGAAACATCCCAGTCAATGAGCAGCCTACAAAATGCATTAATAGTATCATTCCTGCCCTGACAGTCATCACTCCTTCTATTACAGAGAGAGATTTGAAAAAAGATAAGATAAAGATAGCAATTTCTTATCACAAAATATGTTTAAGGTAGAACTCATGACTGTTGTGTGAATCTGCGTCTTATTTTCTTCATACAACATTTTTATGGAAGGCGACAATTTCCAGTGAAATTTTCTCCCATAGAAAGAATGCCGAGAAGCCACCAAAAAAAAGCTAGAATGGGACCTCAGTCTTCTCAGCGTCTCTGATCCTTAGTGTACAGGCTCCAGTTAATGTCAAGTCAGTTAAAGTAACCGTGGGGATGTCACAGGCCAAAACATTGTACAACTACTCTTGGTCACTTCAAAACCTGAAATTCCTTTTTTAATGTCATCTTCTTTTGGGATGTGATGTCTGCCAGCTTCTAGGAGCTACAGAGAAAGCCCAGCTTGCTGAACTACTTTTACTATAACAGAATCCAAGAGAAAGAGAAACAGAATCCAAGGGAAGGAGAAAGTGCCTAACACATCAAATTAAAGGCACTACTTATGGAAGCAAGAGATGCTGAACTCCATCTGCTCATAACAGAATGAATGGAAAGCAATTAAAAATGGTAATGGAGGAATCAGCACAGTATTTTTTCCATGTAATATTTAGGAACCCCTTTTTACAGCACTCCCTTTTTACAGTACTACAGCATACACGTCAAAATACTGCAAGGAGTAAAACATGCAAAGATTGGAATTTCCAAATTCCAACTCCAGATGTCATTGGAAACAATGGTGAACTTGCATTATCTCAAAATAAATGTGACTAGTAGGTATAGATTAGAAAGAAAAGTTAAGGCCTTAAATCTGAATATTTGTAATCCAGTAACAACCAAAATCTCTATCCAGAACCAAATCCTCTGTGTCTGAGAACTGTACAGAGGTATGGGAAGACAGCACTTGGACAAAATTCAGAGTATCTCTTCTTACTCAGTTCAGACTTTAATACTGAGCCAGAGTAAGGATTCTTCACCTCAAGAAGACTAAGTTCTAGCTCATAATTACCCCTCACAACAAAGGGTGGAGAGCATCTTATAGGCACAGGAATCAACACAGATCATTGTCCATTCTTTCTCCATCTATCCAAGAAAGAAGGAGGGAAGTTGAGTAACAGCTCCCACAGAGGCTGCTCCATCTCGGAATCCAGGCAGGTTGGTGACTTATGCAAAGAACTAATCCACAGCCCTTGCCTTGCTGTGCAAGCAGGGAGAGCAAGAGCAACTTGGGCTGTTGTGATTTAATACCTGCCAAGGATACTACTGCTCAGAAGATATATTTTGCAGTACTACCCAGCGCAAAATTTGTAAAGGCCAACTGTGGCATATACGTGACATCCATGACAGGATGGATTTATAAAAGACAGCTCTGAGAAGTTGCTAGGTAACAGTGTCTTGTCCTCACAACCGCTGAGCAGTGATGATCTGTTCTCATGATGCGATGCTGCAGCCTGATGTCCTTGCTCAAAAGTACCGCCTATAGAGGTTTTTAAATGAATACAGATCTGAGCTGATCTCTCTAATTTACAGAATATTTCCTTTGCCAATTCTCTAATAGTCTGCCTAATCCATCACTCTTACACCAAACACAGCTCTTCATATTTCTGGGAAATCACAGCCTGTTTCTGAATGCCTGCTTTTTCAGGAAGACCAATAAGGAAATTTTACAGCAGAAAGCTCGCCCCTCTGCCCAACTTCATTAAAAGAAAATACGACATGCTGTATTGCATTCAGTGTATACATTCAGACTGGTTCCAGCTCCTGACTGAAATGAGCATTATCGCAGCAGATACAGGAAAGAGAATTTGAAGTTTATGGACCATCCGAGAAAAGACTCACCCTGCAACAGGGCTCTCAGGAGACCTGAAACAGCCTAAGGGAAAAAACATGGTAGCACCAAAACAAATCCGACTAAAGGCAAATTCCCCACAGCCCATCATAAATAATAAAAAACATCTGCTGCAGACATAACATCACTGGGATTTGTACGATTGACTGTGACAGCTAAGGAACTCTGACACTGACAATGGCTTTTCTTGGGCTTTATTTTCTTCCAAGCTCATTAACATGGCTTACCCGTTCCCTTGCTTCATTTCACTGTGTCATTCTGTCCTTCCTGGGGTTTTCAAGAGTAGAGTAAGCAATACATTATAGATCATTGTCTTCCTGAGTTAGAATTTCAAGGCTAAAAGGTCCCCCTCCGAGGAGCAGGCTGATACAGCAGCTCCCAGGGGTTTCATGCCCAAGGTGGACACAAGGTCTCTGAAGGAACAGCTCGGGTGCCCCATGTGTTCACTGCGATGCTTTATTTCCCAGCAGGGCAGGCAAAAGCCATGGTAACTCGGCTGCAAGAGCCAGAGGAGAAGAAATAGCCCGTCTTACTATGCAGAGAGCTCTTACAGGCCACGTCCCTTCGGTCATATCCATTATAGCGGGAAACAGAACTGTATCTCAGGTTGATACAGAGTGATCCCAGACTTCCCGACACCAGTGTCAGTGTCCTGCTTGTGGCTGTTTCGATCAATTCCAGCCAGGAGAGTAATTATTAGCTTAATAAATTTTGTTCAGCTAAAAGCCAGATATTCTCAAAAACACAGCTTTTTGGAAGTAGTCATAATTTTCTGGCCCTTCTCTTATTTTTTCAGTGTATTGTCGTAAGCATTCTTCGTACCATCTAGAAGTAATGGCCCCATGTTAAAGACCCTCCAAAGGCAAACAAGGGTTTTCAAGGCTGCCTTACAGCCTGTGCAACAAGTGCTGCAGTTCCAGTGCATCTGAAACCTCCCTCCCTTGTGTTACAGGCGCTCTTTCCAAGTAGACCAGAGACCTGCTTTTCACCAAGATAAAAGCTTCGCAGTCAGTAGATGCCGTGATTTCAAGCCAGGCTGCAGAGTAAGACTTTCACAGAAGCCCTCCTGCACCCAGGACACGCTGTGCCTGCACCTCCCAAGGCAGAGCCTTGCAACTCTGCCAGGGTTGTCCTGCTCAGGTAATTCATCTCATCCTGCTGCCGCTGGTGTTTGCTCTTTGGGAACCCGGTTTATTTAAATTTCTTCATAAGAGAGGTACATAGTAAATGAAGTAGAAGGCAATGGTGCATCTGGCCTTCCATGAAATTTTTGTTAAGTTCAACTTCTTTCAAGCATGAAATGGATTCAGGGACCAACTAGCCCCCTCCCTCCTGCAAATTCCCCTGTCAGTGCAGTTAATTTCAGCATCTTTCCCAACACACAAAGACTTTGAGAATACTGCCTTTGCCATGGGATCTTTCCAGTTCTTCAGAGCATACCTGACTTTTCAACTTCCCACATGTAGCTTCCTTGGCTGTCACATCTTTATAACCAGTAGCATCCAGTCAGAGTCCTTCAGGACATACTGGGCTGTTCCTTCACTGCACCACCACAAACCTGCGTAGGTACATTCGCCCATTCCGATGCCCAATACCAAGCATTTGCACACCAACCGCACCTTTTCCTCCTAGAAGAAGTGCAGTATTTTTTTTAAGGGCTGTTGTTACACGGTTTAGAAATCTCCTGTCCTCAGGAGGGGATGTGTGAATCTGTTCCTTCTAACTACAAAGGCTACTGTTGTAACTGAAAGGATACTCTGAACGGATATTTTTCTCGGAAGCTTTTTCAGAGGTGGTACTGGAGACAAAAGGAAGAGTTCCCAGAAACCAGAGATTTCTCTTACATCCATCACAGCTGTAGATTTCCTCTGATGCTCACTGCTGCTGCAGTGCTCTTTTTTCATTATTGTATTACATGGTCTTTCACCAGCTGCCAGTCTTGGGGTAGGTTCTGCTGTGAGCTATTGGAGACACTAGTCTTGAAATACCCTGCGTGTAAGCAGAGATTTCACTTGACACAACTGCACACTGTCCTATGCAACTGTGTACTGTCCTTCCCATTTCTCTTTTGAAAAAGAATTTGTACACATTTCAAATCCTAAAACAAAATTCCCAAATTTCCTACTGTTGGATAAATGTTACACATTAAAAGTCTTCTTCGGTGACCACTGCTGGCTTCTCTAGACTTTGCTCATAGTAAAACAACAGGTAATTAAGGAACATCGTTTTGATATGCCTTACCTGATTAGCACTAGATTTCTTCTTCCTTGTATTCATTTCAGTATCAGACTACTCAGTACGGTTCTTTATTACCACAGATCTTTACTCATTAACCTTGCGAGAAAGCACCACAAAACTAACACTTCACAATATAAATCATCTACCTTGAGTAATGACATATTCCACATGAAAAAAAAAAAAATCCACTCATTGCGTTATTTTTAAACTCGTTTGGAATAAATGTCATGTCTACAATTTTAAAGTAAATACAAAAATCTCATTGAGCTGCCTTTCAGTATGAGTGAGTTCAGTTCGTATCATACTGCTGTTTGGAGTTGTTCGTCTCTATGTCAAATCCACTTCAGAATGGGTCATACAAAGTCTTCATAGACACATACATGGATGCTTGGTTTTAACAGCCTGTGTTATAAGGCACAGGAACAGAGCTAGCATCGTTTCCAATAGACATCAATTCCAGAAACAAAGGGACTATGCAGATTACCAGCGTTCTACCCAAACCACAGAAATTTGGGTAGGAAAAAAACCAACCACACCTCTGTATATTAGAGGTCAAAGCAAGTTGTTTGGAACTCCAGAAACTGTTTTAGCTAGTTAAGCTCACTGCATGCGCAGTGTACTCCTCCAGGGGATGTCTACGCCGCTAAACTTTTGAGCTAGAGTCTTCATAAAGTGCAAAAGCTGGGGGGAGGAGACAAGTCATGTACCAAGAAATTTCACTGAGAAGTTAAACGAACAAAACCACTTGGAAGATAGGGTTTCAAGATTTTCTACTTCTTTCTAAAGCATGCCTGGAAATTTCCGTTGCTTATAATAGACAGCTTTTAATACCATATGTCAGCTCAAAGTCCCCAGAGCGCGTCACATTCTTTGTTCGTTTGCCTGTATTTCTCACTTCCCATCTTGCTGTGATATGAAGGAAAAAGGTATGTGGATTATTACTGTTCATGAAATGTTTCTGCTTTATCCCTCTCTTTTAAAACTGGTTGTTAGTTCACACATTAATGCTAATTGCAGCAGCAGAGGTATCAGATGTGGAAAGACAATTCTCTGCAATAACGAAGTCCCAAAACATTTAGAGCTTTATAGGGTAATAAGGCAGAAAGCAGCTAATGCGGCATGCAATGTGTTAGCAGAATGTGTGAAGCATTACAGCTTAGATAAACTCATTCAAACCTAATTCACCTTTTGGGTGATCTCAGTAAACAGTTCCATCTATTGCATAAACATGTATTGGTGAAGGGTGATAACGTAAGTCAGAAAGGCCAAATTCTCCTCAGTGGATATCGTGCACAAACATCCAGGATTTAAACCACTTAAAACCTGCAAAGTTCTAACAGACTATATACATTGATAAAAATCACAGAATCACTGAGGTTGTAAGGCACCTATGGAGGTCATGTGTTCCAACCCCTCTACTCAAGCAGGGCCACCGACCACACACTGCGCAGGACCATGCCCAGAGGGCTTTTGATTATCTCCAAGGATGGAGACTCCATGACCTCTCTTGACAATCTGTGCAAGTGCTCAGTCACCCTCACAGTAAAAAAGTGTTTCCTGATGTTCAGGAGCAACCTCCTGTGTTTCAGTTTGTGTCCATTGGCTGTTGTCCTGTCACTGGACACCACTGGAAATAACCTGGTTCTGTCGTCTCTGCACCCTCCCTACAGGTATTTATATACATAGATGAGATCCTCCCCGACCCTTCTCTTCTCCGTGCTAAACAGACCCAGGCCTCTCAGCCTTTCCTCATAGGAGAGATGCTCCAGTCCCCTCATCATCTTTGTGTCCCTTTGCTGGACTCTCTCCAGTACGTCCAGGTCTCTCTTGCACTGAGGAGTCCAGAAAAGGACACAGTGCTCCAGGTGTTGCCTCAACGGTGCTGAGCAGAGAAAAATCACCTCCCTCCATCTACAGGCAATTCTTTGTCCAACACAGCCCAAGATACCTTCCACCTTCTTTGTGACAAGGGCACGTTGACGGCTTATGTTCAACTGGTGTCCACCAGGACCCCCAAGTCCTCTTCTGCCAAGCTGCTTTCCTGCTGGGCGGCCCCCAGCATATACTGGTGCAGGGGGTTGTTCCTCACCAGGTGCAGGACTTTGTACTTCTCCTGACTGAAGTTCATGAGGTTCTCCAGCCTGTCGAGGTCCCTCTGGATGGCAGCATGACCCTCTGGCATATCAGCCACTCCTCCCAGTTTGTTGTCATCAGCAAACTGGCTGAAGGTATGCTCTGCCCAATCATCCAGGTCATTAATGACAAAAGGTGAACAGGACTAGACCCAGTATTGACCCCTGGGGTACAACGCTAGTCACGGGCCTCCAGCTAGTCTTTGTGACAATGATCACCACTCTCTGGGCCTGACTGTTAGACACTTTTCAGTTCACCTCACTGTCTGCTCATCAGCCCATATTTCATCACCTTCTCTATGAGGATCTTCTTACTGAAGTCCAAGTAGGCCATATCCACTGGTCTGCCCTTGTATTTATTCCTTATGTTTCCGATTCCTTCTATGCCAGTCTGAGAGCAAAGCACAGACTATCCCTCTCAGTTAATGCATAGCTATAGCACAGACCCAACATAAAGAACATTGAAGTCATCACCTAGGAGGTNTTTGTACTTCTCCTGACTGAAGTTCATGAGATTCTGCAGCCTGTCAAGGTCCCTCTGGATGGCAGCATGACCCTCTGGCATATCAGCCACTCCTCCCAGTTTGTTGTCATCAGCAAACTGGATGAAGGTACACTCTGCCCAATCATCCAGGTTATTAATCACAAAAAAGGTGAACAGGACTAGACCCAGTATTGACCCCTGGGGTACAACGCTAGTCACGGGCCTCCAGCTAGTCTTTGTGACAATGATCACCACTCTCTGGGCCTGACTGTTAGACACTTTTCAGTTCACCTCACTGTCTGCTCATCAGCCCATATTTCATCACCTTCTCTATGAGGATCTTCTTACTGAAGTCCAAGTAGGCCATATCCACTGGTCTGCCCTTGTATTTATTCCTTATGTTTCCGATTCCTTCTATGCCAGTCTGAGAGCAAAGCACAGACTATCCCTCTCAGTTAATGCATAGCTATAGCACAGACCCAACATAAAGAACATTGAAGTCATCACCTAGGAGGTCTACCTGACCACGATCTTCCAGCATCCTTGTCTATATTTTCCTTTCGTTACAGCCCAGTATGGTACCTATGCATGATTAGGATTTCTGGCACCTTGTTCCTGGTGTTCCAATGGAACAATGGGCACCCAGGCTTTTTCAGACCTTTTCCAACACCTCCTCCCTCTGTAGGGGCATTCGTCAATTTAAATCAAAGGGTGTCATTGTGAGGTATCAAAACACACTCTTTTTATACATGCATGTGTGTATGTATACGGATGTATGTGTGTATATATATGTATTTCCCTCTGCGATTTGCGTCAAGGAATTGCAAATTTCTTAACCAAATGTTAATTGTCTACTCTAGGGTAGCTGCAGGGAGTGTTTTAAGTAATACATTCTAATTGAGTTGAGAGTAGCTGCTACATCCGAACTATTTTAAAGGACGAAAAGGCAGTTCCTTTCCTAAGTAATCCAAAATTCGCTTGGGATTGCAAGTCTACCAAAAATCCAAGCAGAAATGTAGTAAAACCCTGTGGGCCTTCTGAGTAACCATGTGCTTGCAGTTCCCCAGGCAAAGGCAAATTATCTTTGCCTTGGTTCTAAAGCAAAAAAAAAGGTCTCAGAAAAGATACGACAAAGACACCATTTCTAGTCATAGCTTTCCAAAGGATTCCACTGGTGTATCGTAGTAGGTGGTGGATTAGCAAGATGCCTTCAATATTTGAGTTCCAGTCCCTCACTTCTAGGCTGAGGACACTGTGCAGTCTTTTTGTTTGTCTTTGGTTTCCAAAGTCTACACATTCCCACTTTAAACAGATCTTGCAAAATTAGCATCACAGGAAACAGTCTACTGGATTATTGTTCCGTTTCCATTCCTTTCTCCTCCTCAAATTACTGCTGCAAGGAAAGGTAAAAGCACCTTCAAGAGACATATCCCTTCTCCTCACATATAGCTATTTGGGCATTTCCTTTCTTACACCAATTACAGTGTGACTTTTTTTTATCACAGTATAATAACCACAGTTCTTAAAAGAGTCCAGTTAATTAAGCCTCAGAACAGCTCTGTGAAATAGCTGAGATTTATTATTTTACAGGTGAGTGAACTAAGGCATAGAGAACCAACAAGAGATGTAAGAAATAGTTAGTATGAACTCACCACAATCATTCTTGCACAGATACTGTAGGTTTCCACTACTTGCTTCAACAGCTTATTAATTGCAAGAACACATTCAAAATTGTTTGTTAATTGCTTTTTACTGGTTTTGAATAGTCTGTCAAAATACACACACACACACACTTTTTTCCCCCTCCTTCCAGAGTTTACCCTGTATCTTGAAGGTCTGGATTTTCATCATCTGAAGACACCAGTCACAGATGGCTTAGGAAGGTCATTCAGAAAATAAAAATAATGAACTTCTGAAACTGCTTAAGATGGAATATGATAGATTAATCAGCCTGTCACCTGCACAGTTAATCCGATTATCCTCATGACATATTTCAGCAGCAATAAATCTAACTAAGGCTAGCCTGACTATGTCTTGCAAAAGAAGCCACTGAAAGCATGAAAGAAATCATTATGTTATAAATAAGTAAGATAGTAAAGAAACTGCTGGTATGGCTAAATAGCACATATAAAGTAGAACAGTAAAAGATGGCATGGTGGATGCAGCTGCCAATAAACCATATTTTAAAAAATTCCAACAGCATGTTAGGGCTAGAGTGATTTTCATGTCGAGGAACTGAATTTTTATTACTTGGCAACAGCATAATGTAGGAAGCATGAAAACAAGGTTGGATTTTAATGGAAGTGGTGACCACTTTTCCCATTTATTTTACACAGTCTGCAGCTTCAACTCATGAGTCCATCATGAGTTCAAAGGCCACCAACTTAAGTAGCCCTCACTTGTCAAGTTTCACATTTATCATGTGGTGTTCCTCTGCTGCAGCAGCTCAGACTCTCTCCAGGTGATCTATTTGACAGCTCATTTTATAAGGGGCTTGCTGAATTTTTCAACAAACAGCCCATAGTTTGGAAGCAAGTATTCACCTGTACCAGTGCCTCTCTTAAACAGTCAACTCAGACAAAGAATGAGAAAGCTTCAACAGCAGAAACATATCAGAGTTGAGAGGAAGCGATCACCGCAATGCGCAAAAATACATGGACTGACCAATAAAGGAAATTAGCAAGAACTGTAAGAAAGAGGCCATTATACTCAAAACAAAGAGTATTTTCTACATGTTGCATTGATAGTAGGTACAGCAGATTACTATCAGAGAAATGACTTATCCCCTAAAGATCAGCGATAGGAACTGCTGGTCACCTATTTTGATGCCTCTCTGAGCTAATCCTCACATACGCAATACTTCGGGACTTTCTATCTGAACCTGTTAGGAAGACTCAGTGCATATTTACTTCTTAAAAATAAGGGTAAGCTACAAAAATTTTCAAAACGTAGCGGGACCAGTGCAAAGACACCCAGCTAGAGCCAGGAAAAACTAGTTTTGAGAAACAATAAATTACCAGAACCGTAACTTTTCAGGGAAATATAACCACTAGCCGGATTTCAGCTGAGTTATTCAAGAAATTTCCTTAAGTGAGAAAGTAGGTACCAATACTTTCACTAGCAAGTGCCCAAAATTTTGCTGCTATTCAAATGCTATCATTAGGCTGTCACGTGCCCCATTGGTTGTCATCTCATGCCTATGCTCCTTCAGAGGACTCAGACACAAGTTGTCCCCCATCGTTTGGAAAGTTCAGGTGGCATATGAACCTCTCTGACATCTTGAAAGCAGGAAGCTGAATCAAGCCTTTAGTATACGAAATGACCATCAGCAAGTGTGTGTGCTTGTGCGCAAACTAAAGGCCTGTGCACATCCCAAGAAATGCTACTCAGGTTGTTGCAGAAACAGGCTCTAAGGGCTGCCCAACAGGTGAGGTGGAATGGGCAGGCAATTTAGCTTCAAGGCTACCTCAGTACAGCAATGGAGAGAGAGCTACCAGATACACAGATCCTGATGCTACAGTGCTAAGATTATTAAAACTACTCTAAGTCACGTGGAAAATAAGAAGGTGATCGGTGACAGCCAACATGGCTTTACCAAGGGCAAATCGTTCCTAACAAATTTAGTGGCCTTCTATAATAGCATTACAGTGTTGGCGGATAAGGGAAGAGGAAATGACATCATTTACCCAGACTTGTGCAAAGCATTTAACACTGTCCCACGTGACATCTTTGTCTCTAAATTGGAGAGACATGGATTTGACAGAAGGACCATGCAGTGGATAAGGAATTGGCTGAATGGCTGCACTCAAAGAGTTGAGGTCAATGGCTCAATGTCCAAGTGGAGACCAGTGACAAGTGGCACTCGTCTTAGCCCCCTCACTGAAGCACCATGTAAACACATCATAAAATGCTTATTTCTTCCCAGTGATTTTAGCATCAGCAACTCAGGATACACAACTGTGTCTTCATGTATGGACAAGGCTGTGTTCATGTTCAAAAGGGGTCTTAGATGTCAAAATTCTGTAGCCTATAATTGGGTTTCTGAGTTTTGACTTAGATTCTGGAATTGGTAGCCTGTTGCTGTAATGGCAATCAGTAGCTCTGGTGACATTTCTTCTCTCTTCCCTTCAACCAGCTACCTACTCATCCATCAGCAGTTTCATTCATCTCTTCTAACAACCCCTGTGAGCACAGCTCAAGAATCTTATCTTCTGCTGGCTGGCTGATTGTCTTTTTGCCTTTTCTAATTATTTTTATATTCAGTCAGAAAGTACAACCAAGCTTGTGTTTCACTTTCTGCCTTTATTAAACTCTTCAGGATAATGCAGCATTGATCCTTGCAGTTGTACAGTGTGTGAGCACTTTCTAGGATTTTTCCTTATGCAAACACACAAGTCCATGCTAGACAAATCTGATCTAACACTTAAATAATTATTTCTGTTTCCCTAATACTGTGGCACCATACATAGTCATGCATAAGGAGTTGGCTTTAATACATAAAACATGCAAATGATAAAATGAAACAGATAGCAGTCTCCCCAATCTAGACACTGCATCCTTTCTCGTCTCTTCTCTTTTGTCCCTATCTATTAACCCTCATATTTAATTCATCTTCATGCCAACTGAGATGAGAGATAGGCCTTTCTCTTCCTGATTTATCAAAGCACAACCAGACAGGTTTTCTGTTGACTCTAAGAACCCTCGCACAGTTTTAATCCACCTACAAACAGGGAGAATCCAGGGAGACTCATCACTACCCGTCCAGCCCAGCTCACAAGTGTTGGGGAATCTGTTCCCAGCAGCCTGACTCACATGACATCTGACACAAGTCCCTACTGGATGTGCACAGTGGGGTGTCACCAGCTGCCTACCATCTCTCACTGTCACCTATACAAGTATGTTTGCGAGGGATAGCTTGACTACAGCTGGAGACTTCCAACCAAGTCTGAAACCATACAGAAGGGTAGAAATAAAAGGTGTCTCACCCTTCACACAGTCTCACTCCTTGTTTCTAAAGACTTAACTAAGAAGAATTTGAATAAGTGGCCTGATTTTTTTAAAAGTGCTAGAACCCACAGACCTACTCTTTGGGACTGTTTCAGCACCTGACATATATGTGAGTTCATCTGACTCAACGCCCCGGGTGTAATTGCAGAATACATGTTAATAGTCCAGTGAGTTAAGGCAAAAATAGTTGACACCATGTAAAAGTCTACATGAAGCTCCATAGTATGTCAGAGAAAAGACACTTAAAGAAAACAAATCTCTATTGCAACATTTTTCAGGGATTATTTTTCTACTTTCAGTTTCCAAACAAGGAAGCCTTAGAGAGTTTATCACAAAAGAGGCTGTTGGTATCATGTGTCAGATTCCTGATGTGATTGCCCAGAGAGTTTTGTTCAGAAAACTGTCCTTTGGAGAAAGAAATAATAGTATCACTGGGCTGACAACCTAAACTAAAAATGCCTGTCTCAGTCATATGCTAATCAAAACATTAGCAACATCATATTCTGCAAAACAGCCAAATTAATAACGTTCATTCACATGTGTGCCAATTTAATTTTTTTGTATCTTTTTAATTTCCTATTTTTTCTGAAAATTGTTTTCCCATTTGCTTGGCACAATGTTTATGAGCCCATTCCAAAGATATTTATTACAGGGATTTGACTCAAATCTCAATAGACAGCTCTTAGGCGCAGAGCAGAGTTCATTTACACAACAGTTGTTTTCACATCTGCCACCACTCAGCAGGGCAGTGACCTATTTACATAAGGCTTTTGTAAAAGTCTTAGAGTGCCATGTAGTCCTTTAGACTTTGTCAACTGGTTCTGTAGATGGCCCTTTCTAAACTCTTTTTGTGTGCTTGTTCATTCAAGAGTTCAAGTTCGTACTTTCAATGAAGCTGCTGGGAGTTTGGCCAGCACACATACAAACCCAAGACTTAGTTAAGAGAAACATCCCCTAAATCAGTCAACCCTCACTGAGACCTCACTAATCAAATACTTGGTGAGTCTAGTTTTCCTTCCAGTAGACATGTGGTCATGAAAGTCTATGGGTAAGAATAAGAGACCCAGGAAGCAAAGGAAGCCTTGTGGTTGGTGACTACTAACAGGCCGCCCAATCAATTGATGAAGCCTTCTTACTCAGCTCCAGCAGCAGGCACCGCACTCACAGGTTCTAATCCTGCTGTGACTTCCACCACCCCAACATCTGCTGGAAAAGTAGCACCGCGAGCTGTAGGCAATTCGGGAGACTCCCAGAGAGCATCAAAGATAACTTAAGCCAAATAATAGTCAGTCCCATCAGAGGAGACGTGATACTGGACCTGTTGGTCACCNCGCAAGCTGTAGCCGATCCAGGAGACTCCCAGAGCGCATAAAAGATAACTTAAGCCAAGTAATAGACAGCCCCACCAGAGGAGACGTGATACTAGACCTGTTGGTCACCAGTGCGAGTGAGCTAATTGGTGGTATCAAAATTGGAGGCAGGCTGGGCTGCAGCGATTATGGGCTGGTAGAGTTCACAGTCCTGGGGGCTTTGGGTCAGGGGAAGAGTAAAGTCAGGACCCTGAATTTTAGGAAAACAAACTTCCAGCTCTTCAAGGAGTTAGTCAATAGGACCCCCTGGGAAGCTGCCCAGAGGGACAAGGGAGCAGAACAGAGCTGGCAGATCTTTAGGGACACTTTCCATAGAATGCAAGAGCTCTCAATCCCCAGGTGTAAGAAATCGGGAAAGGAGGACAAGAGACCATCATGGCTGAGTCGAGACCTACTGTTCAAGCTAAAGGGCAAGAAAGATGCACAGGCAGTGGAAACAGGGACAGGTATCCTGGGATGAGTATAGGACGCTACCCGGTAGTATAGGAACGCAGTCAGGAAGGCCAAGGTGCAGCTGGAGCTGAACTTGGCAAGGGACATAAGAAAAATAAGAAGGGTTTCTACAGGTATGTCAGACAGAAAAGGCAGGTCAAAGAAAGCGCACCTCCCCGATGAGCAAGAATGACAAACTGGTAACAAGGGATGAGGAGAAGGCTGAGGTACTCACAACCTTTTTTTCCTCAATATTCTCTGGAAACCTCTCTCCCCACACCTCTTGAGTGGATGGACCGCAAAGTGGGAAATGGGGGAGCAAAGTCCCTCCCACTATAAGAGCAGATCAGGTCCATGACCACCTGAGGAACCTGAACATATAGAGGTCAATGGGACCTGATGAGATGCATCCCAGAGTCCTGAGGGAATTGGTTCATGTAGTTGCCAAGCCACTCTCAATGATGTTTGAAAAGTCATGGCAATCACGTAAAGTCCCCAGGGACTGAAAAAAAGGAAACATTACACCCATTTTTAAAAAGGGTAGAAAGGAGGATCCTGGGAACTACTGACCTGTCAGCTTCACTTCTGTGCCTGGGAAGGTCATGGAACAGATCCTCCTTGAAGCCAGGCTGAGGCACGTGGAGGACAGGGGGGGGACTTGAGGCAGCCAGCATGGTTTCACCAAGGGCAAGTCATGCCTGACCGAACTAGTGGCCTTCTATGATGGTATGGCTACAAGGGCAGAGCTACGGATGTTGTCTATCTGGACTTCTGGTCCCTCACAACATCCCTCTCTGTAAATTGGAGAGAGAGAGATTTGATGGTGGACTGTTCCATGGATGAGAAACTGGTTGGATGGTTGCATCCAGAGTGATCATCAATGACTCAATGTCCAGATGGAAATCAGTGACAAGTGGTGTCCCTCAGGCGTCTGTACTGGAACCAGTATTGTTCAATATCTTCATCAGTGACATAGACAGTGGGATCGAGAGCACCCCCAGCAGGTTTGCAGATGACACCCAGCTGAGTGGCGCAGTTGATATGTCCAAGGGACAGGATGCCTTCCAGAGGGACCTGGATAGGATCGAGAATTGGGCACAAAATATCTTACCACTTCTCCTGAGTGAAGGGGGTAAGGACCACCTATAGATTAACAGTCATTTTTCCCAGTTCTCCTGGAGCTGTAAGGAACCCCAGAGAGACAATAAACTTCTTTTTCCTTCCATACCAGTCCTTGGACCAGAACTGACATGTAGGGCTAATTTTCTGCGTCTCATACAGATGCAGCAGTAATCATTGTTCTAACAGGGACTCGGTAACAGCCAGGGCTTCTGCTTATTTGTCTGAGGTGCAGCTGTTTCTTACAGACATGCTTCATCTCAGATGGCTACATAACTCTGTTCTATTTCAGGGCTGCTTCCCCCATCTATATAGGTACTGGATTTTAATCAGACTGTTTATGGTCTACTTACTGTGGACAAGTGAGTGAGCAAAACCGGTCTTTCCTTTGGTGGATGGTTGAAAAATATGCATAAGACAAGAAAACAGGAAAACACATAACTCTCATGCCACATAGTTGAAGAGGTAATTTGTCCTACCAACACCAGTGGCTGATGTTAACTAAATGCAAACTAAGGACAATAAATCAAGCTAGTACGTACTGAACACAAGTGAAATAACAGTACACCATGGTAAGCCTTATTATACTCTTAGACTTCAATATAAAATTAAATGTTCTAAAGTTCTTTTAAAAGTGTGTATTCCTGTCACCGAGTCTCAGAAGGCATTTTTTAGCCAGCACCACCCCAGCATTCATTAGTATCAAACAAAGTGGAGAAGCAACTCCCATAGCATCCCTGTGGTTCCCAGGCAGCTGACCAAGAAGTCCCTGAAGGAACACACAAGAAATAACTTGGTGTAAACTCAGAAAGGCCAGCTGGAAGAAGCACTGTACAGAGATAGGTATCTTGGGCATGTATTTATTGCATCCAGCTAGAAACGACAGAAAAGGAAGAATAAATTGGCAGATGCAAAAGCAGCAAAAGCACAACAGGAGAGAAAAAAGTCAACATTTCCTTTCTTTTGGTTTATGACTGGGCTTCTTCTTAAATAACAATGTTGTTTAAAAAAAAAGAAAAAGGAAATGTTGAATTTTGCCCACAAAGTAATTTGTGTGTTGTCAAAACAAAGTAGAGATTTTACCAAAAGCTTTGAAATACTACAAAACAAATACGCCATTGGGACTCCCCAAATGCCATATGAGGATGTAAAAAACATGAAAGCAGTGACTCGCTTCCTCCAGGAGACCACAAAGCTGCTCAGTTCAAATAATCTGCTTCCATTATTTATGGCATTCATGAAATATAGATATGTTTGCCAATCATTTGCTGATCAAAACATACAAAAATTCTGAAGACTACTCACAAAAATGAACTCCAAGCCTGAAGCCACTGCCCTCACATTGACTAGGAGGAAACATACTTTGTGGTGTGCCAGAAGGCTAGCAGAGCAGGTTGGGGTCATGTCCCTGTACCAAGGGCCTTTCACGGAGTAACCCTTCCTAAAGTAGGCTCTCCAACAAATCACAGATGTACCAGCATGTCTACTGTCATCAGCAGAGCTGCACAGACCTGCCTGAGAGGCATGGGCACCCTGTAGCTCACCCTGCTTTCCAGGCCACAAATGGCCTTTGTCACCTGCTAATGCTACAAGAAGATTCTGCTGACACAGCATTTCTCCAGCTCATCTGGGCTTCCTCCCAAAGAAACTTATGGATGTGGGCAGCTGAAAGCCACTGGCTGTTTCACCAGATCCTACAATGGAGATGACCAGTAGACCAGGAGTAATGGGAGTACAGCAGAGCACACCTACGCCATGTAGATTGAACCAGTGACAATACGGCACAAGGTGGCAAAATTTCAGATCCCTGCCCATTAGAGCTCTAGACATTAGTGTACTTATTCATCTCTCAGCAAGCATTTCGGAAATTTTACCTCTTCACTGTAGGACAAAAAGCTTCATGTGGCCACACACGGCGGAAAGTGGCAGCTAAAGGAAGGATTATAGGTTCCCTTAATAAAAACATTGATCCAGTCTGGCATCAAAAGCCAAATTTTACATTTCACAGACACCAAGATCTAGGGTTGTCTTTATTAGATCAGGGAGGTTGCCTACAGCTGACGCTACCAGCCATTACATATTAATGCATTTGTCAGAAAAGAGCATCGATTTCCAAAGGCAGTCAACATCTGCCCTTACCAATTTTTCTTTGTAAGCCTAGTATACTTTTCATTGCTTAAGGAGCTCTGTGAATGCTGCGTTAAGTTTCTTATAATAAGAGTTTTCTGGTTTTGCTGCTGGCTATATTACGTACTTCTTCCCACTGTATTTCAGATGTTTACAAACCTTCATAGAGTGGATAAGACAGAGTGCTCTAGCCCAGCTCTGCTGGACGTGACAAAGTTGATGAATCACAGAATGGTGAGAGTTAGAAGGGACCTTAAAGATTATCTAGTTCCAGCCCCTGTGCCCTGGGCAGGGACACCTCCCACCAGACCAGGCTGCTCAAAGCCCCATCCAGCCTGGACCTGAACACTTCCAGGGATGGCGCATCCACAGCTTCCCTGGGGAGCCTGTGCCAGGGTCTCACCACCCTCACAGTAAAGAATTTCTTCCTAATATCTCATCTCAGTCTCCCCTCTTTCAGTTTAAAACCGTTACCCATCATCCTATCACTCCGCTCCGTGATCAAGAGTCCCTCCCCATCTCTCCTGTAGCCCCTTTAGGTACCGGAAGGGGCTTTAAGGTCTCCCCAGAGCCTTCTCTTCTCCAGGCTGACTCACTCATCAGGAATAGTAACTCCTTTTGAGAAAAGGGCCTGAATCCAGGTCCCATTGCTTCTAAATTCAGTTGAGGAAACGAAGAAACAGCTTGCTCAGTGGCTTGTGTTTGAGTGGCAGCAGACAGAAGTTTTGTTTTAAATCAAGGATGAATATTCCTCCTGACAGGAGAGTGTAATCAAAAAGAAAAAGTTACAGAAAGTACCTCAGAAAACCAGTGTCGAAGTTCAGTAGGATCAAATTATGTGTTCATGTGAACATCCCTGAAGTGTATATTAGCACTTGTGAAGGTCTAACAGAGCAATTCAGTATTTTAGACTAACAACATATTAAAAAAATCGAAAGGCCCAGAAACAATTCTTGTAAGACACTAACACCTTCCTAAATTTACAATAAATCTTCTGATATTTCTCCTTTAATTTCTTCTTCCAGATTTTCCCAGGACTGAAATAAGATCTTCCCTTTTGACTAAAATACCACCTTCCTTTTTCCCAGCATCTCCACTGGCAATTTGACTTCCAATTTAATTTGAGTTTTCTCTCTCTGTCACCATACGAACGTTGTACTGTCTTAACCAGCGAACTCTCCTGTAGCCTTTGCAATCTGATTGTAAAAGCTCTGTAAGCCTGTGCAAAAGCCGTGCTGCCTGTTGATCTAACCAAAGCTGTGTTTGTAGACAAATTCAAGAGGCAGGATGCACTGCCTTCAGAATTTGTAGAGGCTCCAGTTTTACTCTGATTCCTTCAGTGGCTTTACAGCATATGCTCAGGATACCTGGCTTGAATAGGAGGTATCCTATTATTCATAGCCACATCAAACTAAAAATTTATATTAAATAATATTTGCAAACAGATGAGAAAGTAATGCAAGCACTGTCTTAGTCCCTACAGTTTCAGTCATGTTCCTTTATCATAATATCAGAGTGTCTTCTATTAGGGAAATGTGTCTTCTTTATTAAAGAAATATGGTCTGCCTTAGACAGAGAAAAGAAAGGGAAATGAGCTAGTATTCCAGAAATCAAATGGCAGAACTACCCCTGTCTAAGCTTGAAAAGATTAGCTAGAAGCCAATTCTTACACCAAAGCATTCCTACAGACTTACTACTTGAGCTACACTCTTATTTCTATGGTAGATGCTTAAACATCAAAATACATTGGCCAGAAAGAAATACTATTTGCAAACACCAGCTAAAGAAAATGCTGAATACGTTCTGAAATCACCTGTGCATCTAAGCAGCTATGGAACTTGATTGCCAACATTTCTTTGCTAGAAGCATACTAGCAAAGGATACTTTTCTTTCCTTTTTTCCTCAGTTTTCTTCACACTTGAGACTATGACAAGAATCTAAAACAAATTAAAACACACCTGACTTTTAATAGCTGTTACTCAGAGCGACTCAAACCTTTCACTATTATTTTCTTCCTCTTTACTAATAAGAACTTAATCACAGTAAAATATTCTAGATTAATTCTTTGTGAGCTCTATTTCTGTCATTCTTCTGTCATGCTGAGACATGACAACATTTCGTGGTTGAAAAAAATTAATCCTCATTATTATTTTCTGACACATTTTAATTAGGAAAGTAAAAATATCATAAAAGTACACACATGCTATCACTACAACATTACAAGGTAAAATAATACAGGAGATCATCTCAGAAAAATACCTTGTGTGAGTGCAAATAATTTTCTGGGTTACCTTCACGTGAATGAGAGAGAGATGTTCCCCACCAGCTGAGGGTTTAAAATCACTGACCCAACCCACGTCGGTGAGAACTTTCCCTTCACCTGTAGGAGATGATTTTGGAAATTACAAAAAGGGCTTTGATCTACTTGATTTTCTGTTCTGCATATTTAAAGCAAAGCGTTGCAGCCAAAATTTCAAATAAAAACTCAGTGGAACAAAAGATATTTTAGAGATAATTACAAGGCACTTGAAGCTTTTAACCACAGGTTGTCTTACACAGTCACATATAATTGTACTTTAATGCGATTTTAAAGGCTGAGAAATTTCCTGTTCAAAAAAAAAAATGTTAAAACATCATGCATGAATATATAAGAAGAAACTAAAAGTCAATATCGTCACGTAATATCTTTAACAATCAGCTCAAAACAATTTTTCAGTTCCAGTACATAAGCATGAATCATAGAATCATAGAATCCTAGGGTTGGAAGGGACCTTAGTAGATCATCTAGTCCAACCCCCCTGCCAGAGCAGGGCCACCTTAGAGCAGGTTCTAATCATGAGATTCTTTGTGTTTAACCTTACACACGTCATAGGGATAGGATGTGAGACAAGGGGCACAACTTGGCATGTGAGAAATTCTAGCTGAACATAAGGATAAAGTTTTCCCCATGAGGGTAACGAAACACCAGAAGAGGTTGCCCAGGGAGGTTGTGGAGCTTCCATCCTCAGAGATACTCAAAACTCAACTGGACGAGGCCCCCCAAAAGCCTGATCTCATCAGACATGCCGGGAGCCAGAGGCTGGAGGAGGTTTTCTGGAGGTTTCCTCCAACCTGCATGATTCCGTAATTCACATATAAACTTGTAGGTATAGATTAGAAAGAGACTAAACACCCACACGCTTTGAGTCATTTAGATGGAACTCTGGAAAGGTCTCTCAGAACAGAAATATTTTTTAAAAAATGTTCATTAATTCTTCTTACCTTTTGTGAAAGCTTTCAACCTCTCTAGCATAAAAGTACTGTGGCAACTACCCGATATATTGATTTTTAAGATTATATGTTTATAGAATATTCATCTATACTTAATCATTTATAATAAAGTTGTTTAAAATGTTTTTGAGCAACATTTGGTAGGGTTTTTTTAGAGGAATTTTCACTCTGGCAAGAAAATGGAAGTTTTTAGTTTTGGATGACCAAAAATTATTTTTATTTTATTTTTCCATTTGTCTGCTGACATAAAAAAACCCACTGAACTAACAGAACACGACACAACAAACCCTAAATACCCTGTTCTTCCTTCTGATGCTACTATTCCCTGATGCACGTGTGTAAGTTTGCCTCTTTCCTTTCCCAGGCTTCCCCAGTAAATTGCTGCTTTAACTCCTTTACATTGCTTTTTTTTTTTTTCTCCTTGTTCCTTAGAAGTGAAAGCTTTGTGGAAGGAAATGCATTTCCCTGACTTCACTTAAAGTATTATTCAGAAAATTGTTTTCCCAAACTGTCTTCTGCTCCCTCCAGATCACTTTTCTGATATCTGAAGAGTTAGCTCCTGCCTGATCCCGCACTGACTGCTTTTTCCTGCCCTAGTACTTCACACTCCCTCCACCTCCTCTCCACATTCACCTCCCTGCCTTTATTCTATTTTTCAGCCATCATCTTCCCCAGAAAACTTTAATGAAGATCTGAATGACAGTTCCAATCAAACAGCTACAGACAACCCCACTGTTGGCACCTTACCAAAGGATGTCTCGTCACACCCTGATCTTTGCCATCCAACTTAAACCAAAATTGCTTTCTCCTAAAGTGTCTTCTCCTGCCTTCTCCCAGCCTTGCTAGAGCTTGTAGGCATCCTTAGCATTATGATACAATATCCTTAGCATCGGGATATTGTAGAAGCCGGAGGAGGGAGGAACTGCTCAGCCTTTAAAAGCCACGGCTGTTGCTGTGCATTTCCCACACCTTTCAGAGAGTTTTTCAGCCAGGTCTCAGCTAGTGATGGCAGACTGAGAGGCTCAAGCCCACAAGGTGTCTCAGACGTATGCTCTGACTGCCTGCACAGCAGTCAGTCCGGGTTTTACAGCCCACCACATCCTGGCAGAACAAGCAGCTCAGGTAAGAGGGAATTGGGATCCCCATACAGTAGCATACAGATTTCTGAAACTCCGGCTCACCAAGCCTGCTGCTGTCATGCCAGGTTGGACCTGGAGCTCGGGACCCCACTCTCCATTCACCTGACCACTGCCACAGCCCTTCTCTGCAACTGAATTAATCTCCTCAGCAATTAACTGGTCCTTCTGGGAATGACAGGGACAACTCTTGGCATTCCCAGCTTGCTCATGGACAGCAAGGTTAGCTTGTCCCTGACTTATCTGGCATACATCACTTAGCACACAGTAGGATCCTGTTTCTTTTATACCTATCTGTATAAGGGCATCACGTCAGATTTATCAATATTCATCTCTTTCTTAACTTTTTCATCCCATTCCTCAACAAGGTCTCATCTTATAAAGTAAATCCTTATCATTAGTCTCCTACTCTGTGAGTTTTCAGTATTGAACATAGTCCCACTTCTACTCCCTCAACATTCAAGATTATCATTGTGATATTCTGGTACTCAATGATCTTGACAGTGGATGCTTATTTTAATATCAGCTGCAAATTTCATTGAAACTTTTTAATTTTTTTTTGTGCCAGCAAAAATATAAAAGAAAATAAGAGTTTAGTCCCAAATCTCATCCTTGAGCATTTCGACTTGTTTTATCCCTTGGCATGTTTATTCTGTGATCATCACACATTACTGGCACGTCCCCTTTTATCCAATATTTTAAACACTCTACTCTTCTTGTACTGATTCCCATCTCCTCCAATTTAAATCACATAATCAAAGATGTTTTGCTGAACATCAGATAGTTGAGATCTGCACATTTCTTTTATCTAGGAAACCAGTTATCAGAGAATAAACAAGAAATGACATGATCTACAGTTGCTGAGCACATATTGCATTTTATTCCATCGCCAGCTGTTTCTACTTTTGTCCATTTTGGTCTTAAAAAAAAAAAAAAAAGTCATTCTTAAGGTTCCTCTTAGCAAATCAAAACTAAAAAACTCCAGGGCAAAGAGAATTAGCAATTACTCATCTCAGGCCTCATATACAAATGAAGCTTAATCTGAAATAATGCATCTTTTCAAACATCCTCAGTCTAAAAAGTCAAGTGGTAACAGCAGCAGCAGCTGCCTCCAAATTCATATACCAAAAAAAAAAATCCCATGGTAAATATGTACTAGCTGCCTAAGATACAGTTGACAGATGTAAAGTTCAAAGACTTGCTGTCTGGAGAAAATTCTACATCCAATATCATACTCAGGACAAAACCCACCACAATTATGATGAGTCACCGAATGGAAAAGATTACTTAACGGTAAAACATTATATAATATTTCAAAGACTCCAAAAATTAATATCATAAAGTAAAAACATCATATATCAAATGGGAAAATGGGGTGTGCTATTGACAACTGTAATGTAGAAAAACATTATATATGGGATTTGCTTAGGGATTCTAATTAGCTCTCCACTGTATTAAGAAAAAAAATATCTAGAGAAGAGATATTATAGGATAACGAGCCCTTCAAGATTAACAATTAGTGCCATTGTGAGAAAGCTATAAAAAACCACATTGTGACATTTTATGATATAGAGTCACTTGATCTACACTGGTTACTGTACTGATGCTTGAAATTCAGTTCTTGGGTAACTCTAAGCCTTCTTTTCCCATCCATTAAGTATAAAAACAACCCTGTACAATCCTTTATTGACCTGAAGAACAGAATGGTCCAGATTAGATGTTCCCCATCCAGATTAACTCCTATGCCTGAACCACAGCCAGAAGAGACACTTCCCAGTGTAAAAGCATTATTTGTTCAGATTTTCCCATTAGGCTCAGCCCTGAGCAGAGCCCCCAGTACTGCTCTGGTAGCACCCAGGCACCTACTTTCCTCTAAGCAGTTTCTGTTTCAGTGAGCACTTGAAATCGTTAAGTGAATTACCAATCAAGGCAGCATCAGTACAAACCAACGTAGTTTCCAGCCCTGCAGAGGTTCGGCAGATTAAAACAACTGAAGATCAAGCACAGATCTGTGTTACAATTTCAGTTCCATAAGAAATTCAAGCCCAAGTCTGACTTTGCATGCACAAGCCACCCTGAAGTCAATTTGCACACTTGATGTTATGCAAATCTCTCTCTCTGATCCTGGTCTTGGGTTGTTAATTTGGTTTATGGATAGATACCTGTCTACTCAAGAGAGCAGTGGTAGGTCAGTGCTTTTCCACCATCTGTAAGCAGCTGGCTTGAAATTAGTTGCTAATTGGGGTGAGAGACCTCAACATAGGAAATATCAACCCACCTGGGCCATAAAGTCATCTGCTGTATGTTTCTGAAACTCTGGTGCTTCATAATGTTCATTGCTCTCGTGATGACTAAAAACGGCCCACAGTGATGTCTTGGTAATATTTGCAGCTGGGATGGAACCAAGTTTCCATCATTCTTTTGGCTGAGAGTGTTGACACACACTGCTAACCAGGTGGTGATTAGATCTCAGGTTTCTGACTGCAAAAACTCAACTCTGCTTCAAGCTGTGTTTTAAGCTGGTGTTATTCTTTCACTTCTTATGCAAGCAATCCATTTATAATAGCAGACCACTGTCTTGCAGGCAAAGTGTTGCAATGGAATTATCTAAAACTGTCAATGTCTGTTTTAACACTTGCAAACACGATCCCAAGTGTCTGGGGGTGTCTCAAATATATATATTTTGCTACAAGCGGGAAGACTTAAATCTTAGACTCATTGGTAGAACCGGGTGCTGTAACCATAGTGATTTCCTTTCACTTGCTAGACTTTGACTTGCCATGAAATGGAGAAGGAAAAGGTTTGGAGAGAGATTTAAACAGTTCACCCAATATTGAACTGACACCTACTGCTGAACCCACGTTGATGCTGTATAAAATAAATCTATTTATGACAAGCAATCTTTGCATACAGAATTTGAAGAAGGAATACAGTTTAAAACAGCCTAAGAACAGGATTAAGGAACTGGAATTGTTCCCATAAATACAAAAAAGGGAGAAACAAAAACACTGTTCCCACGCAGAACGCTTATCTTCCACCTAACAGATTCCCGATCACAGAAAAGCTTTTCCCCAGACATCAGGGTGGTGACATAGAAGAGGGTATTATAAAAAAAAAATCCAAACAAGTGCTGGGCAGTGACTAAGCTTCCATAACTGGCCCCTGGGAGGAGACATGTCAAAAGAGTATTATCCATGTCACAAAACTGCAGCAGCTACCGTTACAGCAAACGAGGTACAATACTTTACTAAACATACTGATTTTCATTTTCCTACAGCTATTCTCCCATCCTGCCCCCTGTACATTCCCAGTAAGATTACATATACTGAATTAACTACATCCATGTTTCTTACGGAAGCTACCGAGCTCTCGCTTGTCTGAAGCTGTTTCACTGCTTGGTACACAGACATTTGTTTGCCTGTTTTATCACATTCTGTAATCGAGGAGAGACCCAAGAGTTAACGTTCACCTGGCTGCCTTAGAACAACAGGGCTGTCGTGTTGCCTAGGACTTGAGGTCCATTTAAAGTCCTGTCTCTAGCAATGACCAACATCAAATGCTACAAAAAAAAAAATAATGCAAGAATCCTCCAGCACACAGAAGTAGAATAATCCCCCCCACAGTGTTATTTTCATTCTGATCCACAATGGGGAAGTTATTTTACCCTGAACCATGTTAATTTATATTCTTCCCAAGGTTTATTTACAGTACATTTTCCTAAGCCTGTTTTAACGAGGGCAAATTAGGTGTCAGATTCACTTCTATCATTAAAAATAGCAAACTGAAAAGTGTACCAGGAAAGTAATTTATTTCACTCATCAGAAATTATGGGAGAAGATCTCTCCTTGAGAACACTGGTGAGCACCGGAGCGAGACCAGCTTCTGGTCTTGTGCTGTAGGGTTTAGAGCGGGTGGGAAAGGAGGCAGGACTATCCATTTCTGATGATCTGCTAACACAAATTGTTAGAGCAAGCTGTTCGAGTCCCAGAGTCACTATCTGATTTTCTATCCCGCTCTGAAGAAAATGGACTATTGCATATGGCAAGCTTGCTGTAGGGAGTTTCGGAAAGCCAGTCTGGTGAAAGGAATGAAAGATTAGGGTGAGATTTAGCAAAGAGAGGCAGAGCTGTCCCTAGTTGCTTCCTGAACACCATTCTCTACTCCATTCATTACCTTTATGATTGTCTGTGAAGAGTCAATCTCCAGGGAACAGATGTTCATATTATCCTGAGATACCTCGAGATGTTATAATCAGCTGAATACAAGCAGGAAAATATACTATTTGGTAGTTCAGTAAATTTATTGTTGTACTGTAACAGATACAAAAGCTATTCCTGCTATAAACAAATTAAAAACTGAACATACACCCAGATACAACAGATCCATCTGGAAAGTCCTGTGACTAGACAGGATGTTTCTCTCTAAGCATTCAGTGTCTACTGATGCAAACCCACTAATTCTGTAACGATTGACTCAAGCTTTATGCAGTTGGGTAAGGCAGATAACACGCAATATATGGGAAAGGTTCATTCCACTAAAGCCATACTTGACTAAATCTACACCATATAACCAGGAACCTTAACTGCAGTCATTTGCCATATTGCTTCAAAGCTTCTCTTTCTGCATGGCATGGTGCTGTGTCCTACTTTGAGCTGGAGCATCACTTACCTGCCCACCTTTGTCTCTGTCTAGAAGTCACCAGGCAGAGCCATTTTATCATACTGAAGGATAGTGAGACTCACCACCGTTACCACAAAGAAGAAAACCCCCCCCATGATCTCCGTCATTACTCATGTCACCGTCAACAGCGTGACGTATTCACCTCTGCCATACACCAGACCTGCCGAACAGTTGGTCTCCTGCCCCAGCTTCAGTTTCTTACTATTGATCCCTCCTTGCCACAGACCAGCTTTGCAGGTGCAGAAGAGCTACAGCTGTCCCATAACTTACTCCTCTGTAGCCAGGCTGCTTCACTGACAGTGGTTGCCATTCATGTCCACAAATACCTCATTTATCAGCGTTATCTTCATAAGAGCCAAGCCTTCTGGACCTCTGTTTCATACACCTCAGACACCAGCACCTTTGACTGGCTCTGTAATAAGCTAAGCCAGTCCTGCAAAAAGTCATAGTTGGGAAAACATTACATTTTAGTTTTAAACTAGGCTTGACATAGCTTGGCCATCTGCATGGGGAAATTTACTAGCTGAAAACAAGTGGATTTTAGTGGAAAATGAGCATTAAGGAAAAAAACCCGAAAAGCAGCTATATTTGTAAAGAAGGAATAAAAGCATAGACACAATTTGAAACGCTTGTTTCACTCCTGAAAACACACTGGATTTCCATTCCTCTATGGGATGAAAATTGTCTAATTTTCAAAACAGTGAAAACTTACTAGTAACAAGCAGTTGTTTTCTTGTTTTGAAAAGGAAAAAAAATCATAAGGACTTTTAGTTGACATAGTTAAGGCACTGCAATGACTCCAGAAATTAAAGTCACAGAAGTAAACATTGCCTGGCCAGCAACTCGTGGATTTAGGATCCCTCAGCCCTCAATAGCCCCTCTGGCCTATATAATGTCAAGCACAATAAATTAAGAACACTCGGAATCTGTGCCTTCTGTGTCAGTGATCATCACATATAAGTCCCTGTGAGATGCTTAAACTTCACCTTTCATACTGTGACACAGCTGTCCCTAAAAAACACTGAGGGAAGTGAAGCTGTGTGCAGGAACACTGCTACCTGTACTTCTGCTGACATCTCAGGGTGAACCAAGAAAACAAATATTTCAGAAGCAGGGTGACACAAAACAAAAACCCCAAACCAACACCATCCTTCTCTCAGCAAGTCTTCCAGTCTGCCCCTCTCAGAGGTCACCACGCAGTACAAGCTTTACAACAGTGCCTCAGCATTCAGTAATAGGCTCTTCCAAGCAAGGAAAAGCTGAAGGATCAGCCTGGCTTTCCTTGCTTTGGATGCTAATATTTTAAACTTTGTCCCTGCTAATAAATAACACCAAACAAAGGCAAGATAATACTGAAACAGCCAACTGACTGCTGAGTTCCTATGGTATTTTAATGCTGTGAAAACACTAATAAACCTTCACAGCCAACGTAAGATAGCAAGTAGGCCACCAGATGCCAACCCAGAGACCTTGGGTACCACAGTCATTTGACTGGTGTTGGTGCAACCCTGGCAGTAGGGCTGAGCTTCTTCTCTTGCTCTGACCGGAAGCTGTAGAAAAGCTTTCCACAGCTAATAAACCTGGGCTCTGCTGTAGCCCCATGCACAACACCTCACTGCTAACTCATTCCGGTTCCTCCTGGCTTCCTCTGACCAGCAAACATGAAAAATGCAATGGTGTTTGCCTTGGTTGGGAACGGTGGTAGGTGCGCTCGGTCATCTTTCACAAGTCCCTGACTTTTTCTTACCTCATTTTTAAGGCTGTAAAACCCACTCCAAGAACTGCAGTTTCACAACTGCTCTGAGCTGCTCTGCGAAGGAGGTGCTCTGCCTTTCCCCTTTCCTGCCCCAGCATTAGTGCTTGGGTAGCCATGGTGGAGACAGGGTCGGAGAATTTGTCTAAGTGAAAAAACATCACACAAAGTAATGACAAAGTTGGTTTCTAAGTCGCATGGATTCCCTCTGCTTCCTAACTCACTATTCAAATACATGGTGACCCATGAGAAGGGATGGGAACAGTGGTCGTCTTGGGCTTCAGTGAGGTGAAAGCCTTCTGAAACTTTGGTCTCAGAGAGAGTTTTTACTGCCATAAGCATTAAAGGAAACTGATTTTTGGTTTTGCTTTATGCATAATGTAATTTGCAAGAACACACTTTCCAACATTTTCAGTATGCTGGCACCAATCCCAATTTTCTGCACTAAGCCACTCAATTCTCCAAATAATTACTATTCCTATGTTTTCCCTAGTTACTTATTTTGCAGGAAAGAGAGGCTGCACTTGCATATCCCAGTCAGTACTCAGGAGTATTATCCACATGCCTTCAAACTGACTGATGAGTTATTATTTGCTCTTGCTTGTTTTTCTCTCTCCTAAAATGCCTACACAAACTATAAAATGTTTTGAAATGTGGATTCCCATGAAACTGGCATTGGCACTGGATTTGTAGGGTTTTAATCAGATTAATCATATTAAATCGGCCAACTAAATCAGTTATCCAATTGGTTATGCTATTAGTAAGACGAAAATAAAACAAGGTCCTTTATTATCAACACTCTAAAAATACTCTGGATTCTGCTCTGAGGATTTAGTGTCAATGATACGTGTATCTAAAGACACAGTGATTCCCTGCAAACACCAAAATCAAGTTTTCCACAGAAAATTTGCGTAAGTGTTGTAGACTCATCAACTATGATGTTAGGTTATCATGGAAGGAGATTAACGTTTAAATTATGCAGCTCATGAGAAATCACATAGGGAAGCTTTTTCTCAAGCTGCCTTTTGTAGAAACATCCCAGATGCAACGCAAATATGTACAGCACGCTTGTTTTGCGGTGACCACGAGATGGACCACAAGAGCAGCAGAGCTAGGACTCTGGGCTTTAGGATAGTAGATCTATTTTGTTTGTTTGGGTGATCGCTAAGTAAAATTTACCAGCAAGCAGTTACCAAGTGGAAAAGGTGGAGGCTTATTTTTAAAGAAGAGCAGGAACAATCCACTCCATCCATGCAGGAAGGCCAGAATTTCAGCAGAAGACCTACCTGGATAAGACAGGAGCTTCTCAGCGAACTAAGACACAGAAGGGAGTGTACAGGAGATGGAAGCAAGGCAGAAGAGCTGGCAAGAAAATCAACAATTATTTGTTGTTGAACAGGCTGGGAAGGTGAGGAGGGGGAGTTGTCCTCTAAGTGAGAAAGCAGATGGAATGCATGGAGCTCTGCCTTGGGATGGTTCAGGAATCAGCCAAGAGTTTATGGATCAGGATTAGCAGTCAGACCAACATGGGTGCTGTTGGCTACTCCTGACCAGGAAGGTGTAGATAAGGCCTTCTTCCACCGGCTGGAAGAAGCCTCGCGTTCACAGGTCCTGGTCCTCGTGGCAGACCTTAACCAATATCTGATATCTGCCAGGTATCAGCATGGTTCAGGTAATCTAGGAGGCTTCTTGAACGCATTAATGACAGCCGCCTAGCTCAGGCAACTGAGGAGCCAACAAGAAAAGGTGCTCTGCTGAACTTCAGAGTTAGAAACAAGGAAGAACTTGTCTGAGAAGTGAAAGTCAGAGGCAGCCTTAGTTGCAGTGACTGTGCCATGGTCGGGTTCAGCCCTGGATTTCAGGACAGCACCTAAGGCTGCCTCCGACTTTCGTGTCTCCCTTCCAACCTAAAAGCATTGCTTCAAAGCCCACGGTGTGCCCCGTATCTTCCCTCCCCTCAGGGACTGTGAGAAACTGGAAAGGGTCCGGCGGAGGGCTATCAACATAGTCGAGGCCTGGAGCACATAACCTATCAGGAGAGGCAGGGGGGCTCTGCTTGCTTAATCTGTCAGAAGAAGAGACAGGGGAATATTTCATTTCAGCCTACTACTGCCTGAAGGGAAAATGACAGTCAAACTACTCCCAGTAGGGGCAAATGACGTAATGAAAGGCAACAGCTACTAATTGCACATTGGGACGTTCAGGGTGGATGTCAGGGAGGACTTTTTCACCAGGAAGGCAGTGCTGGAGGAGGCTGCACAGAGAGGTTGTGGGATTCCCATCCCTGAGGGTCTTCAACATTTGCAAGAGAAAGTGATGTCTGACCCGAGACAGGGCTGGTGATGGTCCTGCTTCACACAGGAGACTGGACTAGAAACTCCCAGAGGACCTTCCAAACCGCATGTCAGTAGCTTTATCATACTATGATAGTGTCATTAATACCCTTAATGTTATCAAATCCAAGTGCAAAATACCTTCATTTTGAGAGACATCATAAAGCACAAATATCACAATGCTCCTCTATCCCCAGTTTCCAGACAGCACAAAATGTTACTATCCTTCATTTGAATGTATCAGAGAGACAGTCTGACCTTATGATTTATGGGTTAGAATTCCGTAAAGCAGGCAGGATGCCAACAACATACAGAAGAATCTCTCCAGCCACATAACAGTCTTCATTATCATCACCATTTTACACAGCGCGATTCAAGCATAAGCATCATGAACAAAGAAACAAAGTAGTCCTAAGCAATTTACAACAAAAAAAAAAACCCAAAACCTGAACTCCCAACCAAACACAAACCTGAAACAATAGTTACGTACAAAGCTAAAAACCAATGAACAAAACAAAACAAGGAAGAAAAACACCAAAAAACCACACTGGTTTATATACAAGTCTAAAAATCTGGAAGCTAACGATTACTGTTTCTATTCCAGGTAGAGCCACTGACTCACTGCATGTCACTTCAACCTCCATCTGCGTCTCTCAGAACTGAAGAAAATTAATACAGTAGAATGACAACCGAGAACCAGGCAGGAAGAATCAAATAGATTTCAAGCACCAGACCCACAGAAATAGAAATAACTCCTACCTAATCACTATAGAAATAAATTGGTAAAAAAATATATTACATATATATGTATGTTAAGGCATTAGAGAGGAGAAAAAAATAATCAGTAGTTATTGTGACAAAGGTAGAATGAATCATAGGATGTGTTGGGTTGGAAGGGACCTTTCAAGGCCATCCAGTCCAATCCCCCTGCAGTGAGCAGGGACATCTTCAACTAGATCAGGTTGCTCAGAGCCCCATCAAGCCTGGCCTGGAATGTCTCCAGGGATGGGGCCTCCACCATCTCTCTGGGCAACCTGTGCCAGTGTTTCACCACCCTCATTGTAAGAACTTCACCCTAATGTCTAATCTAAACCTACCCTGCTCTAGTTTAAAACCAAAAGGTAGCCCAATCTCCTATTAAGATATGTGTAACTTCCCTCCTACATTGTTCAGCATCTTCTGGAGATAAGGAGCCTGGCCATGGTTTGTTGTCTTCACTACTGATTCCTAACTCATAAGTTTTGCTTAACATAAGTCCCTACACAACACAGAATTAAGGGTTGTGGAGCTTTTTCTTTTACTGTACATGCTCAGCTGCCTCGTCCTGTGATTCATTTTTGACATTGATGGCATTCTTGTGCTTTTGTTCTCTTCGACTTTCCATCCAGTGCTTATGATGTCTGGTAATGTTATCGCTTACACAGTAATGTTCAAGGCAAAATTCAGCAAACCTCCCCCATCTGCTCCTAAGCAAGCAATCAGTTCAGCTTCGCCTGCAGCGCTGTGCACTGAGACCACGAGGAATTCTTCTAAGCTCTTAGCACTGTGCCATCCTCTTTAGACATTCAGTGCACTTCATGAGGGTTTCATAGGTCTCCCCTGCTGATCTGGCTGGAAATTACAAAGAAAAAAAAAAAATCAAGTGCTTCAGAAACAACTATTGTGAGGAAAAAATTCTGCTTTCCCAATTATCTTGCTTATAGGTATCAAGGGAAGCATGGTTTAATTAATTCTTCACTCTTCCACAATGTTTTGCCTTTATGGGAACTTTGAAGTGCTGCATCCTTCCAACATATCTTTTTCTTAGTTTGCTTTACTCCTCACACCACATTCCATCTTGTAGACTCTCAGAGCTGGTCTATGCCTACCTCATTAGGATTTAGCCCTTCAGTCAGTAAGGAGCCATCTCCATGTACTCCACACAAGAACCCGGGAAGTACAATTTCTTCCCAAATGCCCAATGTCACTCCTGCATGCTGGTGCTTCCAGTCCAAGCTGGATTAAATGTTTTGTAGCGTAAGTTAAAGCTTGAAAAGCTTGAAACTTCTTTTTCTTGGAGTGTGTGGAGGGGCAGAATCACCTCACTTGACCTGCTGGCCTATCTGTAAACCAACTTTGCCTGCGACCTTACTTTCCTCTTAAGTTTAGCCAAATCCACTCCTAATCAAAGCAACTCATATTAGTATCTAGTATGTCATCTCTTTTCTTTCTATACAAAGAACAAGTGGCACATGCAGGCCTCCCAGCTTAGCAAAGCTCAGATGAGAGAAAAAAGCAGAGGGCAAGGCAATGGGATATTGATCCAAAGTACAGAAGTCCTTGCCCCTCTTCTCCCCAAGAGGCAAAGTAGAACACACAAGATAAAATTGGAATTTTTCCCTCTTCTATGTTAAATAATGCCAAACCAATGGAACACAACAGCTCCAAGACAGACCCACCACTGGCCAAGGCTGAGCCCATCAGCCATGGTGCTAGCACCTCTGGGGTAATGTAAGAAGAGTGTGAGGAGTCCTCCCCATGAGGAGGAAGGAGCAGCAGAAGTAACATGTGGTGCACTAACAGCAACCCCCATTCCCCATCCCCCTGCTCTGCTCAGCCGGGGAAGGTAGAGAAAATTGGGAGTGAAGTTGGGCCTGGAAAAGAAGGGAGATGTGGGGGGAAGGTGTTTAAAGATCTAGTTTTTATTTCTCATTACCTTACTCAACTTCTAATTGGCAATAAATTGAATTAATTTCCCTAGTCGAGTCTGCTTTTCCCATGACAGTAATTGCCATTGGATCTCCCTGTCCTTGTCTCCACCCACGAGCCTTTTGTGATATTTTCTCTCCTCTGTTGAGGTGAGGGGAGTGATAGAGCAGCTTTGGTGGGTACCTGGCATCCAGCCAGGGTCAGCCCACCACACCAAGAAATGTTTTGCCTTTTGGTTTGCTTTCTGAGTAATGATTGAAGACACTGGAGGTCATTCCAATCCTGCTGCAGTTAAAGGGACTTCTGCCTTGACTGCAGAGAGTAAAACTGGATCCCAACGCAGTGATGATGAGCGCCTTCATTTCCAACATGCTACTCTTGTAATGAGTCTAATCTTGTTCCTGGCTGTGCTTTGAGCAATAAAAAGCATCATTATTACAGCTATGCGGACTCCTGCCAGATCTCTGCTTCCTTCTGTAAGACACAACTGTGATGCCACGTACTTAATTTAATTGTGAGGTTATAAATGCCAACAAGGTTTATGAAACATTTCTCTGGGTAATTATCAGCACATTTGAAAAAACAAAAATGCAAGGCACTTCACTAGCAACTAGAGCTACCAATTGGTTCAAACAAAATAACAATACCTCGCACACCTTTTTCCTCCTACAGGAATCTCACATCTGCAAATGATTTGCAATTTTCTGAAAACATGATTTCTGTAAAACTGAAACTCACTGTGGCAAAATCCTGGTCCTGTGAAAAAACCAAACTGCTGCTCCAAGGAAAATAGAAGGATTTTATTTATAGTCCTAGAGTCAATGGAGCTTCCCATCCTGTTTCCCCTGACAGAAGTCTAGCTCACAAGAACCACAGCCTCCTATGAACCAGGCCAGTGCGCTGAATAATTTGAGTACATCCCGCTTCCCCCCTCCTCCTGCTGCACTGGATGGAAGAGGGGAGCTGGATAATATATGCTTCACCTGTCCTCACTGAAAACAAAACCAAAAGGAACGCTGAACTATGTCCATAGAAACCAACCCCATGCACACCCACCCGCTGGCGTGCGCATCCCTAACTCCCTGGCTTTCTTTTTTAGCTGGATTGCAGACTTAATAAAGAGACGTAGCTGCCCTGACATTTTTAGAGAAGAGCATGAAAAGAATCAGTATTTTCTTCCTCCGTAATTTGGGTTAAAGTACTTTTCCCTAACTTTTGTGCAATATCTGGAATTGAGCACTAAGTATATATGGGAAATTATGCAGGATTTAAAAACGAACAAACAAAAAAACAACCCAAAAAACCAACCCCATGCACACCCACCCACCCCACCCCCCAAAAAAACCCCACCAACACATCACCATTTGCATTCTCTTATCTTAGAACACCTATTTTGCAGGTGAGGGTGTAGGTTCTTCCCTGGGGGCTCCAATATAGGACAGCAAACTGTTGCTAAACAAATGCTGACAGCTTCTTCTGGTGCATTAGCATGCCTACAACACATGAATGATTATGCCTTTTTCCTAATTTGCAAATTCTGCACTTACCTTTGTCTCAAACCTCTGCCCTTCCCATTCTTGTTGGCATCAGATAAACACAGAAAATAGTCTTCTCCAGTTAATAAGAGCTTGCAGTGACAGCAGATTTTACATATATTGCTGTTCTACATTTATGGCCTTATTGCAGTCAATATTAGCATTCTCATCATCACTCCATGTTTAATTTTGAATTGCAATTTCAGTTATGTTTGTCTTGATTAAGTTACACTATATTTGAATTGCACTGCATCTCATTTTCTGTGATGCTGCCAGATATTTAATTATTGGATGGTTCCCGAGGATATCATTTAAATGTAAGATCATTTGAGTGTACAGTATGCATCCCACAAGTATCAGTATACACTGTTATCTTTTAAAAGTATGACACAGATGCGTTTCATGTATTTGTTTTGCTGCACAGTGCCTTCATGTGCAAATTCATCTGGAGATCTAACGTTTGATATTGAATTGACCCAGAACACCTAAACATTCACAAAATATTCTTCAATTTACTAACTTTTGCTGAGAACTGCATCCATATTGTTAATTTCTAGCTGGTAAGAATTTTGGTGGGTGCTTTGATATTCGGTTATTACTTAAATATATCACAATGTGCTAAGCTCCTTTTCAATACATGAAATGATATCAGAACTTAGATTAAGGCCACCTTTGAAAGAAAAAAAAAAAACCACAAAACATCTTTTAGATCACACAGCTGAACACTACAAGTTAAAAGAATTTGTATTTTCCCCTTAAAATATGTATGTTTGGAATTTGTGAAAGATGAAGCGACTGCCAGTACAGCAGACGTGTAAGCTCATCTTTTACTCCACCAGAGTCCATAATTCAAGTGATAAGCGTGGTGAAGTACCAGTTCTTTGTCTCCCAGAAGGTCAGATTATAACGTAACAATATATTCCACGTTATAATCTGCTGTGCTGAACTGGTGAACCATACCATGGAAATTACCAGCGAGTCAAAATTACCCAGCTATTTTAACGCATCTCTACTGGTTTCAGAGCTACAGAGGTTTATCAGGAAAAAAAAGTTCCATTATTTCCCTTACATCATCTATGCATATTGCACAAAAATAGATTAAGGAAACATAAAAATAGAAATAAAAAGTAAATTTAGTATCATATGAAAACTCTCCAGTCTTACTGGAACTATAAATTCAAGTACAATATGGATCAGTGGTCCATTCATTTTGTTTACTACAAAAAATGTATATTACCCAAGCAAACTGTGATGCTTGTTGCCAATATTTATTTATGAGGCTGCTTAAATTCAGATTAAGAAATAGTTTGCCATTTTGAGTAAAATAGGCTAGTTTCTCTTATTCACTTTTTCGCAGAATCTCTCTTACTTAGGACAAGGATGTAAGTATTTGTTTTAGAAACTTAATGCACATTATTAAACCAATGTTTAATACGCAGATTGACTTGCATGTTATGCTAATATATGTATGCACACATCTATACATGCTCACTTATTCATTGCCAGTTTGATACAAAGAAATAAGAAATTCACACAACTACTAAGAAAGGGAGAAATTAAAAAAAAAATCTATCTCATTCTAACAAATCAGCATTCATCACATTAAAAAAATAATTTACAAAAATCAATACACATCAAAAGAACTTTATCATTGGTGCTTAGACATTTACTACTAGGAAGGCTGACTGTGCACTGGAAAAGCAGGGAGGCACTTGTGAAAAGCATAGACAGGTCAATTATGTCTACTGAAATATGATTTTCCCGCAGCATTATAGCTTTTTCTTTTATTAAAGGAAGTATAGTTAGGCAAAAAAAATTCAGTGTGCTTCTAAAGAAAAATGAATTTTTCAAAAAAAAAAATCATTTAAAAGAACAGTTGTCTGCAGAAACAGATTCTCTTTTGTAATTTTACATTGGGCCCTGCTTTTTTAACTCATGATTAGAAATTCTTAAATGCAAAAGTTAAACATAGTCTGATTTATTTTCATATCTAGACTGATGCTTGAGATCTTGGGAAGTTGCCATAAAAATCTAAAAAAAAAAAATTCTGCAGACAGTTACCACTATAGATATGGAAGAATCAGAAATTATTCATACACTCTGGATCTTGAAACCAAAAAATCCCCAGCAAATTTTACAGTGTAGAAGGCAAGTAGTCATTAAATTCTCACTTCACTCACACCACTGCAAAATATAAAAAAAAAATAATACAAAAACCTCCAAGATGTGGCTAGCCATATGGTTTGCTAGCAATTCGTTCTTCACTGATGAAATATGAGAAAGGTAAGCCTGTGTTGCATTTAAAGAAAAATAGAAAATTTATAACTGTATAATTTGGTTCATTATAGCTCAGAAAATAATTTGCTTTTCATTAAATTAACCTTGACTTATGCTGTTTAAAGAAAGCACTTACAGCAACAGAGACTCTCACAATCACGACATACGACTCTTCTTTTTCTTCATTAAAATATTAAACGAGCAACACCCTCACATTCTGGAGACTGGAAAAAATAGCTCTTTCTCTCATTCTTTCTGAGTTAAGAAACACTGAGATTCCTTTAGGATGGAGCTCAGATTTTTTTTTCTTGCCATTACCATTGGCTTGACATGTATTTCTACATAGGATAGCTGAGTTGCAGGGCAGAGGATCACTCTCTCTACTGTAGTGTTACCAACAGCAGCTTTCTGTATATAGCACAGCTGGATGAAATAAAATTTCTAAAGCAGACTATGATGCTAAACACAGCGACTTATTTTCTTCTAGTAGCTGTAGCCACGAGATAGAACTTTAATATTTTTTTTTCCTCTGTATCACATCCTTTAAGATCTCTTGTAGCTTCTTCTGGCTATTTTTCTCTCTTGGTTAAGCTTTGAGAACCATCACACAGGCACCACTCTCAACTGTTATCTATGAAATCCTTGCAAATCGGCGCTCAGAATGGATGCAGTTGTCCGACTGTACACAACCACTGATCACCAAATCATGGCATTTCCTCCATACAAAACAACTACTACAGGCCCAGGGCAAGAAAGAACGGCATTTTCATTAACTTCTTTTAGTCATAAGTCGTAGTTTATAGCTCTACTAGATGCAACGTTTTAGGCAGAAAGTCTTCTTGAAAGGTAACAACTCTGCTTTGATTTCATGGCAATGATACAGTTTTAAGAAGCCACTGAAGATGAAGTGAGCAAATCACAGCAGACAGCTTTTATGCTCTTTGTTTCTTCAAAAATTACAGTCCAGGCTAGGACTTGTGAAAATGACAGAGCTAAGGCTTTCCCTCACATAAAAGTAAATCTTACCCCTGACCATTTTTTTCAATAATATCAATAATGTTGCTGCACTTCTGCCATAAAAATGTGTGACAAAATGACCCGCCACTTGAAAAGAGGCCTGGGGGAGGAGATGAGGAAGAGAAAACTAATAGTCCACATACTGTCGTTACAGTCATCTTTTAAGAACTCTATCAGATACAAAGTACATGGGCTTTTCCACTTTAAAAATTTGACTGCCTTTAAAATCACCAAATTCTCAGAGACAGACAAGAGAGGGTAAATCAGACCAGAAGCCATCTAGAACAATTTCTTTTCACACTTAAGTGAAAGCTGAAGGACTGCATAAATTGTATTTCACCTAAGGCACAACGTGACAGGCAAGAGATGATGTTCATTTTCTATGCTGTAATACTTGATTGCCAAGGACAGAAAAAACCACATTTGCCAGGCTGAGCTGAGACGTGCCCAGCTATCTAAGGGCATTAGATCTGGGAAATTCATCAGACACAGAATGGGAAGTTGTCCATTATACGTTCTGAGGCCATATTTGCTCTTTCCTAGGAGGTCTAGGGACTTTTTGCATTGTGGGGGAATAATCTTTTGGGGCAAAGATAGGGAATATCAAAAGAATGTCCTCAACAGTTTGCAATGCTATTTGACTGAGGTCAGCTAAACCCTGCTCTTTTCACAATAAAGAAAACCTGTCAAAAACCACACGAGTGTGATCCACAGGCTGGAGACCCAAATGCAGTTTGTATTCTCTCTCTCCCGGGGGGTTCTGAAAGCCTGTGGCTAGCGGTGGTCACTGCCATTGGCGAGTAGTGTGAAGTTCGACATTAACATGAACAGGCCAAGAATTACGATCATGGTTAATCCTTAAACTTCCTATTGCTATTGATACTCAGTTACTGAGAGTTATCTAAAGATAAACTGTTAAGTTAATCAGTATGCAAAATACAAAAAGGTTGTCTTATTTCTTCCCTAGGACTACACCCTGACCATGTACTTCCAGCAGTCCTGGAGGGATAAAAGGCTCTCTTATTCTGGAATACCTTTGAACCTAACTCTGGACAACAGGGTGGCTGACCAGCTCTGGGTGCCGGATACATATTTCCAAAACGACAAGAAGTCATTTGTCCATGGGGTGACGGTGAAAAACCGAATGATTCGACTCCATCCAGATGGGACGGTCCTTTATGGCCTACGGTACGTTGGGTTTTTTAATTGGATATTTGGCTGTCCTGGCAGAATGCCAGGCGAGATTGGTAAGTGCAGGTAGTACCAGTGCTGCTCTCTCCTTTTTCTTGGTTTCTCAGTGCAGCTTTATGAGTCAGTACATAACTCTGCCTAGACCACCACAGTACAGCCAAGAATTTACCACAAGGCATCAGAATTACCTTAAAAGCTATAACCATAACTAACAAAGCCTAATGCCTCTGTATCTTTCAGCTCTTCTGAGCCTGTTAATGTTACTGATGAGTTCTTACTATGGTTCTCACCTAATAATCAATCACAGCTTAGATAAACACTTCCTTCCTTCTCAAGTTTCTCCAGCGGTTCTTTAGGACAATGTAAGATATAAAGTTGGAGTCATCTGAAGAAACGCGGCCAGCATTTGGTAGGGAATAAAAAGAGAACATCTGTAAATTTACATGAATTATTTAAGGATTATACATACATCTGAGTATTTATACCTTTAACCTGCCTTGGTTTATCGCTGCCTCTTTACACCACAACTGCTTCTTCCTACAGTGCAACCTACATTCCCACCTGTGGATAAAAATATATTCTAAAATCTGAACAGACACACTGTAATAAGGCACACAAGTGAAAAATTAAAACTAAACCGAATTATTTGTTATGCTGAGATTGCTGCAGAGCCTGAGTAAACCCAAAACCCAAAATAAAGTTAAGGCAGCTTTGCTTTAAAAACAAAACACACAAAAAAACCCAAAACCCAAAAAACAAACACCAAACTGTTGCCTGCTTGAAACAATCTTTGATCACTGTTATCATTCAACAGAGAAAATAACATCTGGAGAACATAAAGCTTAAAGCATGCTACTTGAGTTAATCACAAAAAAAAAGAAAAAAGCCATAAAGCATAAAACCTAGTTGAAATACCTCAAAATTGTACCTAAGGAAGGACAGAAAAAACCCCAAACTGCTTCAAGCAATTCAAAATGAAAATAGTATCTGGGGAAACGACCTCTTAGCTTATAAAAACTTAACCTTTTAAAACACAACACTGCTCATGCAGTCAGAGAAAGCCTTCTGACACATCAATTCAAGCTTCACAAGAAACAAAAAAATAATTTAAAAATTATTATTTTGGTTCACCGTAAGTTTTCTTTTGAACTTGTCAGAGTTGCAGGTAGTACGTCAGTTGCTCCTAATGACCACACAGGCACTTTGATACAGCCAGATCTGTTCTGGTGCAGAAAAACTGCCCCTTCACTTGTGAGCAAGAAAACGAGGAACCCAAGAGGAAATAGTGACAGACTACAGGCTGTCGTCATCCTCTGCTAAACAGAGCATTTGAAAAATACATCTCTCCCATTGCATTCAGACCTCCCGCAGTTCTTTTCAGTCAAACTGACTCCTGAAAATTAGTTTAGCAGAGCAGTTACCATCAGAGGACTTTTTGGCCTGAAAACTTTTCAAAATATTTCTTTTTTTTTTTTATTTTTAAGGCCAGGAACTAAATGTATGTACATTCCAGGATTTGCGCAGTGGGAAGAACGTGCATTAGAGCCAAGCAGTCCCTCCCAAGCGGTTGTATACAATATAAACTACACCTAGAAATGTATGCCATGCGCGTACTTCCAGACGCGTGCCATACGTCTGGTATCAATAACTGTCTTCTGCAGAAGTAGCCAAAGAAGCCGTGACATCTGGTCAACCTCCTACAAGTCCTCTCAGGTGCTTCATCCACCAGCCTGGCCGAGGAGCGGTGACCTTGCCCGAGCGTAACGCCTGTGCTCGTCCCCTCAGAGGTGCTCAGGCAAACCCCCAGCGCAACAGCGGAGATGGTCACCTTCACATAAGGAGGTTGCTGGTTCACATGATTAAATACCCGTCCACGTCAGAATGGGGGATTGGAATTACGCAGAAGCTCTGCAACTCTGCAGCAGCAGCTCCACAACTTAATACCCCATCCAATACCTCACTGCTTTCAGTAGGAAAACCAAACCAAACCAAACAAAACCAAAACAAAACAAAAACAGAAAAAAGCAAACAAAATGTAACAGGCAACCTATATTCCACACACTGGGCGATTCCCTTCTCCCTCATCCCTGACTCATGCCCTTAGCGCGCGCTGGCAGAGGGGTAACCTGGGTCTCTCCCAGGTTTCTGAGCTTCCCCACCTTCTCACCCCAGAGAAGGCAGCAGAGGCTCAGGGTGCAGCAGGGACAGGCATTGCCAGATGTCCCCATATCCACCGACAGCATTGCCATCACCAACCACACGCACAAAGAGATGCTCAGCTGTCAGGTCTTTTTCGCAGCTCAAGCCGATGTGCCATATTTCCTCCAAGGAGGAGGCAGCTCCTGAGACATATGTGGTGAGCAGGCTTGGGTCTGCCAGCTGCCAGTGAAAACACGTGTAACGTCCCCATCCCACAAGAAAGATCTGATCCAAGGCAGAGAAAACAAATGAGCAGAAGAAAGAATGAAGTTGAAACAGGTTTCATACAACAGATGGCAATGTTTGCATCTATTAGCGGTCAGTCTTCTCATGGTAATAAATATGCTTCTGTCAGCCTACAGATTACCCTTAGATCATACAAACAAATTTCTTCATACGGCAGATGACACACATGCCTCGTAAGAAATAAAACAAGAGAGAACGTTGCAGATGTTCTGAGGTAAAATTCAGCATTGCTTGTTAGAAAATTGAGCACAGCTCCGATCTTAGTCTCACAGGCAACTTCTCACAGAAGAAACTTTGCAACGTATTATCTTGCATTTAGCTTCTGCGCAGTAGAGCGCATGAAGACAGTATCACCAAACCTCTCCCAGAGGAGCTGTGACCCGGGAGTTTTGCTTTCATTACAGAAGACAGAGCGTTGGCTTGGCATGACTTGAACGAGACAGACAACAACAGTTACGCTGCAGACCAGGGTCTGAGCTCCCAGCAAATTAGGCAGGGCATTAAACCATCTCTCAAGGATGATTAAAAAGCTCGCTTTCCCCCAGTGCCTCCTATTCCCCACACAAATTTCCTATTTTCAGTCTGGAGTTAAATGTTTCTTTGCAGGCTCAGATACGATATTTTACTGGCTTCCTTAAAGAGGAATTGGAACAATCACAAGAGCTCTAAATAACCTGCTTTGCTCGCATCCATGTACTCGGCAGTTTGGCACTGATGCTATGTTCAGTCTCAACAGAGTTGAGGAAAAATAAAAGAAGGTTAATCGTCTGGCTTTACAGATGAATAAACAAGGGAAATATGCACTGAACGCACTGGGCTGGTTTTAGATCATATAGCAAGGGATTATCACTTCAGTATGTCTCCATTATAGTATTATTTCTATGATGAAACAAACAGTCCCTTTAGCTATTTTTTCCAAATAACTTTCAGCTACTATATCCCCACAGTTTAAAGAACAATGTGTGCACATAAACCTGTACAGATATGAAATGCTCCTAAACCTTCTGCCCTCTAAAACTGTGCATTGTTGCTGTGTCTCTTACTGCAAATGCTGCTTCTGTTAATTATGCACAGTAGTGAATAATGCACACCGTTACTAACCCAATAACTCTTTCATCCTACCGCCCTAAACATATTTATCTTCACGTTAATATTGCCACTGAATTCCATTTCAAATATTCCAGGGGTGTTGGGTGTCTCTGTTAAATATTATGTACCTGAAGTGCACGATTCTTCAGTTTCTTTCAAGTACTCCCACCGGCAGCTATTATTATTTTCTGTGGTGTAGCCACCTGCTTCCGAAGAGAAAGAAAAAAAATCCCTTTGAGTCAATGTGCGAACCTGCAGCACTACAAGGCTCACGTCTGAGACCGCTCTAGCCTGGTCCCAGTACAGCTGGTAAAATACTGGATCCTTCTTTATTTTTTTCCCCCCATTTTTAATAAATCATCAGGTCCCATTAGCTATAAGCCTTTTGGTACTAGCAGCGTCTCTTGTTACTTTTATTGTCCTTTCAGGCAAGATTCTTTAGAAATTTCTCCCAAAGCTCTACATTCTCAAACCAACACTTGCTGTTATTTCCTTTGCTTGTCCTTTCTCCCCCTTTCCCGGGTAAGATGCTAGAGGTGTGGTCTGCCTTTAAGATATTTAAGGAAACATTACTAATTTATTGTACTGAATTCCATATCCAAATTCTTACGTCATGATGTCAAGAATGGAAGCTCTGATTTAAATCATCCTTTCCTAGTATTTTTATGCCATCTCTTAATTCTTCTCAGCATTTCTCTAGCAGAACAATGGCATCTTATTGCTCCTGAGACACCTCTTCTCTTTTTGTGACATTGCCTCAGAATAAGCATCAGCAGAATTTTGTCTGCTGTGGCGAAAGAAGCGTATCCTTCAAAGCTATTAGTTTTCAGGAAGTGCAACATACCTTTAGTGATACCTTTACACAGATTTTCCTCCCTTCTGATGTTCAGACACAAACCCATCTTTCGTTAGAGCAAGTCGTTTTTTATTTCAAGGCAAGGGGGCTGAGCGTATCTTGACAAATATGCAAAGGTCTGGCTTGGATCACCGACAGCCTTTGGGTTTAGTGAGACCATACTGCTGCAGCAGAGGATGCCACTTTGCGAGGCACCGCTACAGATTCGGCGGGGCAGAGCAGAAGGATGATCTCTGCCTTCAATGTAAGGACTTATTTCACCACTTCTTGCACAAATAAGGTCATCTGTGACAAACGCTGTCAGACACATCCATCTACCTCCCACCAGTTCCCAGATGGGAACTGACCCATGTAACGCTGGCTTTACTAACAGCTTATTCATGCAATATCCATGGAAGCCCATCCAGCATATCCTAAAGGCTGAATACAAGAAAAGCTCTATATTAAATGCAGAATGCTTTGGTTTTAAATATAATCTTAAAAGTAAATTTGAGTGTAAACTTCCCTTCTTGACTGTCTCTATTTTGATGATACATCTGAGAGCGTTGCTAAAGAAACTTGCTAGCCAGGAGCTTTCATCTTTTTGTACAGTGAAATTTCCCTGCTTTGTGGATTGGTATTATATTGCCATGATTTGAGGCTAAGGAGTTCTGGTTTTTTCTCTGCAGACCTTCATAGATTTTATTAAAGAGTCAGTTATTGGGTCCTTTTGAGGACATCCCATCATAGCAACAAGCAGCCTATGTACGCTGGTACTCAATAGATTGTCCTCACCTGCGTTACTGAACAGCTGCAGCCAAAAAAGAGACTGCAGTCATTCTAAGTGATAAAAACTGCTGTCGTCTAACTGAAATAAAAAGCTACTTTTTATTTCACTCTACAGAAAAATACATAATTTACAAAGCATTCTTTTATTAGGTGATAGAGTAGTTTTGAAAATGATAGGAAAAGCTATTTCTTCCATATATCAATGCCAAAAGATTTAGCAGCAGGCATCTTTTAAAAAAGAGTGTTATGCTGGAATAAAGAATCCAAGGAAGAGCAAAATATTAGATCACAGCTGACACAGGAAACTTTACTTTCTCCTACTTATGAACTCTATGTGGCTACCTGGCATTAAAGCTCACAAGAACCAATTGGGACTTCCTTTATATTTTTGAAACCTGAAGATATACAGTAACTTTGCAAAAATAAGTCAATCAAATATTTGTCATTTCTTCCACCTCCCAAAACTTTTCCATCTCCAAGGGTCAGTTTTCACAGGCAAATTAATGAATTCCCCAGTGTAGAGCTATTAGGAAGGGGTAGGGGCGAGGGGGGCACTTCACGTGTGCGTTGTGGATGCCAGTTCAGGCTGCCACAGGTCACGCTGGACCTGCTGCAAACTTCCTTCCAACAGACTACAGCAAGCAAACGTGCCTGTTGGGCAGCCAGCACGGCCCCTAGTCATGGGAGATGCACTGCTAGGAACATTTCTTTAACTCAGAAGGAAAAAAGGAGAGGAAGAGGACACAGCAAGTTGATCCTGAGGCAGATGGATTTTCCTCTTTGTCCCTCCTGCTGCTTGCAGACTGTTCGAATTGTCTGTGCTCCTCTGTCAAACCTACTGTCCTCTCCTCTTCCTAGTCCATAACCCAGCCCTTGTGTGTGGTCTGGCTGCTGTAAGGAGATGGGTGAGCAATGACCAGTCCCTAAACCCACGGGGAGAAAGCAGTCAGCACCAGCAGTCCATGCATGGAGTACGGCTGCGTTTATTAGCAGGCTTCAGTAGCTGTAGGAGAAAGAGCTACTCCCTCCCCTTGGCAGTGACCAGAGGGGGAAAAAGCACCAAAAGTTCTCTTATGCTCTCTCATGCTTAAGCAAGGATTCCTCCAGCCTGCATGTTTATAAAGTGATAACGGAAAACATCTGTATTTGCCTGGGAGCTGCGGCGCCATCCATATGTGATGTTGCTATAAGCTAAAAATGTATTTTCAGGATCATTTTTATCACGTGCAAAACTGGTTAATTTGACACAGTCTGTCCTGGGTCACTTCCCGCACACTGCAGTTAGTTTGGTAGAGATTGCAAACTGGTTTGTATAACACATTCTGAGGGGAAAAAAACCTAAACATATATATTATCATTTCAATACAGCTACAGTCTAAAATTTACTGCATGAAGCACAGTAGCAAGCAAGCAGGCACCGGCATACTAAGATATAGCTTATTTTTCACACAAAAGCTGAGGGATGTGCTTGTCTAAATCCTGCCGACAGCACGAGAAGGCAGTACAGGTGTAGCCTGTCTCATAGCTCTAGGCAAGAGTGGTGAAGGAGCACCAGGGAATGAGACGCTTCAGCATCACTCATTTTTAGTGAGCAAATCTAACTGAGGAACAGTTATGTGTTCTAGTTGAGGGGGGAAAAAAACGTGGAACAAAACAAGAAAATCTTGCAGAAATTGTATTTGCTCGCTTTGTTTTTAGGATGCAAGGAGAGATGTAATTATGTTCAGACACCAAAAAAAAAAAAAAGCAAGAATAAAGTAACTGTATTCTAGCCCCACAACCAACCACTGTGTTACTCTAATTCAAATAAAAAGTGCTTTTCGATCTTATTTTTTTTAATGGTTGTTCACCTCCTCAGGTGGGGTGTCCCCTGCATCCCACTAACTTGCCAGTAGCCAGCAACGCGGCAGGAGCAGCACAAAGCTCTGCTTCCCCACTGGGCCTGTCACACTTCAGAAACACTTTGTCAGGTCCAGTGAGACTTTTCTCCAGTTTAGATGCAGAAACTTGCATTTACACTCCCCGCCAGCTGAACTGCACTCTCCTCTCCAGGGGTGAGCACCTCTCCCCAAACCCGCCTCCTCCAGCTGCTCCCAGCACTCCTCACACCCAGTCTGCAGTTTCTTATTCCCCTACTTAATGTACAAAGATTGGAAAGGACAGAGCGCTACGGGATGATAAGGATGATAAAGCAGTGGGGGACCAGCACATTTAGTCCATTCCCTGCATGACGCTCAATTCATCATTGTTTTACTTCTCCAGTATTTAGCTGGGCACTGGTGGGGAACTCTTATGTACGGTGTTGCTCTATACCCATCCCTGGAGGCTGTTGTGCTCTTCACTGCTTAATGCCATGGCTGGAAATCAGAGAGACAACCTCAGTTCAGGCACCTCTTTGCTCTGGAGTGGTTGGATTTGTAACTTCTATGCTATATCCATGTAATGCTATATACACAGTGAAACGCAACCTCACTACCACTGTACTCAAACATTTGTTATACATAATGTAACATACCCTCCAACACAGGGTTTTATTATTTCTTTAACATGATGAAGATATTCTTCATAATACGACCAAGATCACTGTAACAGTTTGTAACTGAAAGCTCACAGCCCAGAGTGATGAAATTTAAGGCAAAAGTAGAATACAACCCTTAAAGCTTATGGGATGTGATTTATATAAACCTCTACTACTGCAAGTAAACCAGAAAACCTGTGGCTGCTTATAGGCTTCTATGTGCAAACTGAAAATACTGCTTCGGAAACACTGAGGTTTTGTTCAGTGTCAAGCACAAAATGGAGCCTGCAGGCCTGATAAAAATTAAGTGGTACATTGGTAGTTAATAAATAGGACAAATGGAAATGGAAGACTGAAAACTATAAGAGAGAGGAAGAAAACTAGGCTCCTAGGCAGGGTAAGGAGTCGCAGGCATAACTGAAATAAATCCTTGCTGTCTTCCTTTAGCACAAATGGCCTCACAAACAGCAAGGAGCCACCACCATTCACACCAATCCCAAAACCCCTCATTACCTAGAGCACACAGACCGAAACCCCTCCAGCAGCACACAAGGCAAATATCCCCCCTTCTCTCGCCCCCACTAAACAGCAGATGTGGCTAAAACGCTCTGTGGGGAGCAACTATTCATAAACTTCAACCGAATTGTCAAATAAGTTCATGTGTTTGATTGGGAACAATTTCAGCCAACTTAATTTTTATTCCATTTTTATGTAGCATTTTTTAATGTGAAAATAACCTGGGGAAGGTGGGAAAACACTTGAGATGGAATGAGTCCTGTACAGAGTATGTAAAAAAAACAAACAAACAAACAAACAAAAAACCACAAACCATAAATACTTAACATGGACTCAGCGTTAAATATGTGAGCGGTGGCTCTTGTAATCAGTAGTTCAGTACATAAGTAGTCTGATGGAGTTCCAACAACTGGCTTCACAGGCTTGAATTCACACACAAGCTTCAGATGCTGTAATTGATTGTGGCTATCAAGTACAGCACTTTGAAGCACTGAATTATACAGATTTCATAGAGCAAAGCCCACTAGGCTTTGTTCAAAGACCACTCAATTCAAGCAGATTCTAGATCAAACTCACATTACTGAAATTATGTCACCTCTTTAAGTACATTAATATTGTTAAAATAGTATTTAACCACATTAATACTATCCAAAGAGCAATTAAAAAAGTAATAAGACAACAAATGTTTCATTTTAAAGCTGAAGGGTGCTGCAAAGTATAGATTACATATTTTCTATGCAGCACATCATCTCTTGCTGTCTTGGTATAAATTGGTTTTGGATGATTTTCTTATCCTCTATTTTATAGACTATGTTCAGATTACTAAATCTGAGCAAGTCCTCCCTTTCTCTCATACCAGAAGGGCAAATGTCTTCCAATACTTTGGAATTATTACTCTGCTTCTGTCAACACGATCTGCATCAAAATCGCACTTCTAAATATAATGGCCTTTCATTATTTTTTTTTACCATTTATTTATTTTTTAAAAGAACTCCATTCACACCAGAGCTCATCTCTAGTGTGCGTAAATAATGCTATGATTTATATTTTTACCAAACATATTGGGAGACAGAAATTAAGTAAAAATGGCAGAGATTAACACTGAAGTACCTTTGATCAAGAAGAATTTGAAATAAGTTTATATACACTCGAAGAATCACTTCATCCAATAATAGCAGAGGCAATTTTTTTACGAGTATTTCTTTCTTTGCTTGCTTTTAGGGGTTAGGTATCAGATGAGAAAGCAGCTTTTGTATATTTACCATCTCAGCTGTCTCCTCTCACAAACCATAAAAGCTCATGCCTGATAGCCTGATAAATGCACGGATATCTTATAATTGAGCAACCAGAAAGAAAATCCCCACAAGCTTTTCACAAGTGAACCACGTAACTCCTCCTGTATCAGTGTGGCCAACTGCATACATACCCCTGCAGCAGCACGTATTTCATCTTCATAATCTAGAAGTTAGCCCTTCAGTTTGCATAACTTTATAGTATTTGCTTTTTCCCTGAAATAATAGATTTTGAGTATATTTCTTGCTGATGATACTTTGCAACACCAAACGGACATATACAGTTACACCACTTACTTGTATTTTTGAAAGAAAAAAGGAAAAAGCTTTTCTAAAAACCACTGCAATTTAACTTACAGAGCTGGTATGTATTGTTAGTTGTACAGATTGTTTTCTATATGTTTTTGTATAATGCTATATAAAAGTACAAACCAATAGAGCTCTGTGCTAAATCCTAATATGCTAACATACTTTAGTAGCACATTTCATATAAGCATACATTTGGTACATACCACAGTACACATGCTTTCCACATCTTGAATTTCATTAAAAAGACATTTACTAAAAACCAAATCCATTCCCTTCTAATAATAAAAAAGGGACAGTAATTAAAGTTGTACTTTGCTGCAGATTTCCTATTTGCATGCTATTCATTTCAAGCATGCTGAAAACAATTATTATTTAAGGAGAAAATGTAAGTTCTTAGCTGCTCAAAACCAAGCCCACTCTGATTTCATTTATATTGATGTTGATCAGTGAAACCAGTGAAGCACCAGTTCAACTGAAATCAGAGGCGGGGGGAATGGGGAGTAAATCTGTACCTTTTCTAAGCAGTAAAAGTATCAGGCAGGTAAATTAAGGTCCTAGGGGAGGCAGCAAATATTTTACCAGAGCTGCACCGGATCGATGAATGCACAGAGATCCACAAGAGCGATGAGTCTTGGTTTAGGCATTCTCTCTAAGAGACAAGAACCGGCCTAACAAAACACTATCCTAAAACTGCCGAAATCCTGAACAAATGCTGGGACAGCCCGTTCGCTAACGCCACGTGAGGTGAAAACAGAAAATTAATGAAAGGTGCTAAGTTGTGGGGGCTGCGGCTTCCCAGCGACATCCCCTTCAGGCCACTCCTGCTCTGAGCTGCACCACGCAGAAGGTTGGCTTCTACCACGGCAAGAGTTTAAAGGTGTCAGCATCAAGAGCAACCCTGCCTTGATTAATTCACGAAGGCAATCAAACACAGCAGTTTTAAGTAATTTTAACACGGATTAAGAACTGTTGTTTTGAGTACAAACAACAGTTTGTACAGCCTCCTTTTCTCCAGGCTGAACACCCCCAGCTCCCTCAGCCGCTCCTCATCAGACTTGTGCTCCAGNCGTTTTCAAGCAATGTATTTTCTCCTTAGCCCTCACTCTTCTACAAATATCTCCACTTAAAAGAAAAAGAGGATTAGCCTTTCTTCTCAAATATTATTGGCCTAATTTAGAAGCAGCTGCAAGAGAATTTACAATCTAGAAAACAGCCAACCCTTGAGCATAATAAAATGTGAAATGAATTCCTCTATAAAATACAATAGTACATTCCTCTATTCGGCACTTTCGCTGTAGCATAAACACACGGTCTCATAACTGCCAGGCCAAAATGTGCTCATTTTAGGAGGCAGAATGTGTGACAACTAGAATGTTTTAAATTATGAAGCCATTAATAAGGTGACATTAGCAAGTATTACTATAGCATTGATAATTAATACAATCCCACCTTAAAACTGCAAGCCTGACCTCTGTTAGACTGAGAAGTCAGCCTGAGCAGACATGAGGAGGTAGGTACTTCAAATGCAATTCATGTAGTTTTGAATGCCATATTTGATTGCATTACAAATATAATTAAACAGAAACTTTTAGGGAAGAATCCAGAAGTATCGGAAGTACTAGAGCTACTCAGAGCCTAAAGCAAGAGTCAAAAGCATGGACAAAGCAACTTGAAACTAACAAGTTAAACCTGCAGTAGGCAGATTCCCATGAGAGTGACCTACGCAAGAGTCTATTTCTTGATCTCTGGGTAAATCATCAGGCAGCAATATCAGCCTCAGGTCCTCCAGCCCAGTGTACAGTATTGTCTACGCCTGGCGTGGCTGGTTTCACCTTAGCTGAGGTACCTGCTCACGAGGCAGAGTAACACAGCAGTCACAGCCTCCAACCTCAGTATCGTGGAATCAGAAAGGTCAGAAGGGACCTTTAAGATCATCAAGTCCATCACCCTAACACTGCCAAAGCCACCACTAAACCACATCCCTCATCACTACATCTACCCGTCTTCTAAATACCTCCAGGGATGGCGATTCCACCACTGCCCTAGGCAGCTTCTTCCAATGCTTGANTCCCCTTCAGGCCGCTCCTGCTCTGAGCTGCACCACGCAGAAGGTTGGCTTCTACCACGGCAAGAGTTTAAAGGTGTCAGCATCAAGAGCAACCCTGCCTTGATTAATTCACGAAGGCAATCAAACACAGCAGTTTTAAGTAATTTTAACACGGATTAAGAACTGTTGTTTTGAGTACAAACAACAGTTTGTACAGCCTCCTTTTCTCCAGGCTGAACACCCCCAGCTCCCTCAGCCGCTCCTCATCAGACTTGTGCTCCAGACCCCTCACCAGCTTCACTGCCCTTCTCTGGACACGCTACCAACAACACCATGTCCCACTGACAGAGGGATTGGCTCCAATTCTTTAAGTTCCATTAAAAAAACCCAATCAAATAGAACTCTCAAGAACAAAAAAAAACCCCAAACCCTGAAACAACCAAACAAAACACATACACACAAACAAAAAAAAAACCACACACGGGTCCTTCCTAGAGTCAGGCCAATGAGAGGATACACTTAGGTTCTCTTTGTAAAGAAGAGCTAAAAATGAAACAAAACCAGTACAAGTTTTTTGTGCTTTTGGCAAAACTCTATTTTCCACACCTGAAAAGTGTCCAGTTCTTCACGTTCATGAAAAAATTCCAACGACCAATTTTTCAAAGCCACGTGCATAAAATAGGCTTGGTCCAACAAGACACCAAAAAGATATATATGCACCCTCTTGTATTACCATCATTTCTACGGATCAGACAGAAAAGTTTATCATCCGAGAAGATAAGTTACGTACAAAGGATAAGCTGACATCTCCCATGCATCATGGCACAGGCAGAAAACATTTGGGGAAGTTTAGACCCCTTGGCACTTCTCAGGCCTGGGAAATTAAACTATCTGATGCGTGCTGCTGACATCTCTTTTAGCAGAGCCGCTCCAGCCACCTCACAAGGGACTGCAAATACAGCATTTTTCGTAATCTTTAGATAGATGGATTTGTAAACCATGTAAGACTCTGTGATCAAGTGGTAATATTGGAAGCATAAATCTACTTCCAGTCCTGTTCTCAATATATTTGTGTAAATGAAGAGCCTGGAAAGTAAATCTGGGGTGGAAATCTTAATTTTTTTGGTTTTATTATCTGAGGTGGGATATCTTAAACTTATTCTCAGGTTTGATGAGAAACCTTTTTACAAAGGAAAGGCTATATCTCTTAAGGCTATGTATTTTTTGGTAAAATGGGAGATAATACTTCAGAGCTTTTAACAGGCCTAGGTTTTATCCAAGTAAATCACCTATATGTCACCGATGCTGTATTTATTAGTTTTAGTATGTTCTAACATCCAGGGAAAGAAAAATGTTTCACTGATTTATTTTATTGGTAAGGATTTAGCTCAAATCATGTCTTAAACTATTTCCCATTATTTCCTTCTGTCAGAAAACATCTGTGGACACACCTTTGGATTCCAGTAAAAAAAACCCCACACCTACCTCCATTTCTATTTTATTAGCTCATAAACTATTCTACAAGATATATTTCAATACCTGAAGCAATTGATCTGAATAAATACATTTCACGAACCTCTATCAGACATTTTGCAAGTGAAGGGAGGGGAGAGAAGAAAAAAATGTCAAGTTATTTCCTAAGAATTATTCCAGTGACCCCAGCTGGCATCATTTGAAATACAGTTAGCTACTTGTCTTGTCACAAGGTCTCCAACTTTTGAGTCTTTCACTGAAAGAAGTGAAACAGATATAAAAATAGCACTGTTTTAGGGGGCAGGATTCTAATACGATATATCAGGTTTTCATTTTTTAAATTATTTCTTTACATGTGACTCATAATCGTGCTCAATACAATTAATGCTGCCTCTTCTTCAAATGCAGTATACACTTAAACTGTTTGCAGAAAATTACTAAAATGTATAAGAATTCCAAACTCTCTCTGGGATTCTAGATGGTGTCAAGTCTAAATTGGGACAAGACCTGTACCAGCCAGATTTTTAAAAGATCTAAGGCAAAAATTTCAGCTTTTCACCATCTACTTTTGGATCCACAGAACAATTTCCACTGAAATACTTTAAGATGAGTCAAAAGAGTTTAGCAACCAAAACCTTCCTTAAGTAAAATGCTTTTTAAAAAATTAATAAAGACTCTAAATACTAATTTAACTCAAATTCTAGAAAGTTTGAAAATATACAGCTATCATCCAAGCTTGGGCAACTAGTGTGCCTTAAGACTACTGAAGATTTCTCAGTGTTACCTGAGAGCCCCCTGCTGGGACTCTGCCTTTAGAAAACAAGCAAAAAGCAGAGTTTTGTTTTGAAGGTATGGCACAGATGTTTCAGTAATATTTAATTACTCTACATATGGTATACGATCAACCTTAGTCACTGAATGCTTAATTTCTCATAAGTAAATCACTACACAGGAGAAAAATAAATAATTTTTCTCTGCATAGCAAATACATTTGGTTGATATCAGTTAAATATGTAAAATATTTTTAAATAATCCTAATTCTGGGAAAGGCATGAAGATTCAAATGGACAGCCTGTGTGCTAGGTTAAAGGACCCAAACTGGTAGATGATCTGTGTGGTTATCATGAAAGATGCCATAAACAGAATTAGGCTTATTCAGTTTGATTAACAAATAAATAAATAAACCAACTCTACAAGCAGCCAGAGCCCAGACAGAAAAACAAACAAAAAAAAATCTACTAAAACAATTTTAGGACTGCAGGAAAAGAAAAATGACAAAATTTATCTTTGTCTTTTATGGAAAAATAGGGGGGTTTTATTATACCACCTGATTTAACTGCAAAAAAATAGACAAGTTTGTGTGCCTAAAAACTCTCCTGAAAACTCTTTAGGTCAAACCAGAGCAACAGATTTCAGGTTAAGTACAGCTGAGAACAATTGCCCTGAGCTCACAGATCCATCAGTATTTTGTTTCCTGACAAAACTCATATAAAATATTTCAAGCCGTACTGCAGTTGCCACCTCCTCCATTCCACCACGTACGGCCGTTCAGAGAGCTGTGCAATTAAACTACCCCAGGTTATAAGCACTAGCTTTCTGCACAAGTATTTTGTACCGTATAATTTTATTCTTCTGGTTACAAGCAGTAAAATAATAAAGCTTAGTTTCCAGATTCATCTTTGAGGATGTTTTGTAGGTCTCCCCATAAGCTCAAGATGTCAGTGGTGGAGAGCCTGCTTCACTGGAATTATTTTCTCAATGGCAATGGGAGCTTCTGTCTTTTATGAGCAATGAGCTGATGGCTGTTTGATATGCATATGAGCTTTCATTCACTAGTGATCTTTTATTCCATTTCTAATTCCTTTTTTTCTATTATTTCTTAGTGGCAAAATGTCAGACTTATTTTTAAGATGCCAGTGAACGTATCAAAGCATTTTCTTGAAAAAATTCAAAGGCCTGTACGGCCACAAGATTATAAGTAAAGCTGCCTAAATACTGCACAGCACGGGCCATGAATTTTCACTCACATAGGGAATAACTCAATCTTCTGCCATACTCAGTCACCTGTAGGAAATTTTATCAGTATAAGTGAGGTATTATTTGCCAAAATGAAGAGCTATTAGTATACTCAAAGAGACAGCCCTGGCCACAGCAAGGGGAGTTAAATGTTCAAAGGAAATAAACCCACCTTATCATAGTTCTTCCCACTATGCCAGGCATGCACTTATTTTGTGTAAATGTAACAAGAATTAAAATTTGTATGTAAATATTCCTCCTTCCAAAGCCACCTTAAATTAGACCCAAGAAGCATGCATTGAACTAGTAGGCACTTCAATATATAAAGTTTAAAATATAACATTTCCAAACCCATTTTTAGACCCCTCTCCTGGAAAGGTTCCCAACTCCTTCTTTCAATACAAAAATAAGGTGCCCATTCAAGAGGAAGAAATCAATCTGTGAAACCACAGGGTAACCAGTATGGAATTTGAGCACAGTGTAATAGCTCCGTATAGAACACCATTTGCAGCACATAACAGAAGGCAAAAAAAACGCAAAAAAAAAAGGCAAGGAACATTAAGCCTCTTCACCCAAGGAACCCATGCTTTCTCAGACAATTTTGAAACAGGAAAAAAGAAAGGGCTAAACCCAGAGTGTAAATCATTCCCTATAAATTACATACTCTGTTCTAGATCTGCTGGGGGTAAGAGAGGAACTGTCTCTTCGCTTGTCTCTTAAGTAAGCCATCTTGCTCTTTGAAAATCTAGAGTTCATGGTAATCCACTTAGCAGACATCAATTCAGAGCACCTTTTCTTTAGGCTTACCTGAACGCTGAATCTCAGCAATAACATGTTATTTAGCTACTAAACATGATAATAATAGCAAAAAAGTTATACACGATGGAAAGCAGAAGGATGTTTCAAAACAATACAGGTTGACATGATGTCTTTCATGCTTTCCTACATTTTCATTAGCTACACCTTGATGAAAGAATACCCATGTAATTTATTATGGCCTCCCCTAATAAAACATCTCAGGGAAAAACTGCTGAACTATGAAATCCAGAATAAAATACAATAGTTAACTGCAGTATCTTACTGTGTTTCTCTCTTGTCCTAGGAGAAAAAAAAAAAAAAAACAAGTAAAATTACCCAACCACCTCTTGGGCCTCCAAGAACCCATGCAACAACACAGCAAGGTTGTGACAAAACAACACAAAGTGAAAATTAAACACCATAAACAACCTGATTTTATCTGAAAATTGTCCTTAATTAGTCATAAAACTTAAGTGGAAAAGATTTTTTCTGTTTATATAAGCTCCAATCTTAATTCAGTATTTTGACATTATTGCAAAGAGCATCTCTATCATCTACAGAGATTTTTTGCTTATTATTCTGTCCTTGTGAACACTGATTGAATAAAAGGCATAGCAGCAATAAACAGAGTCTATCATACTGTGCTCTTAAAGCTAAAGATGGAAGAAACAGGCAAAACAATTGATACTGACTGTGAGGAATTATCTCTCAGCTATTTGTAAAAATCCAATGCAGATGTGTTTCTAAGAGAGAACAAAAGCCTGCAAAGCCCGAGCTTGCAAAACATTAAAGCTTCCTCGAGGCAGCAGGAAAAAGGTGAGAAGGAGGCCTGATAAACGGCAACACCAGAGCCTAAGCCAGAAAACTCGAAAGTACATGAATATTATCTGTCCTGATGTTTAAGGAGCTAAGGAATGCAAGTCTTGCCCTTATTCAGCTATGGCTTTGGTTCATAAAACGTGATCATTCCATTTCTCCCATCAAGGCTTTGATTCTCTCTGCTGGAAGAGCCAGTAGTTAATACATCCCCACATTCCCACAGCATCCAGCTTCCTCACGTTTTACAAGTGCATGTCATCTTGCCAAGCGTATTCACAACACTATTCAGAAGGTAGCTAACCTTCATGATTTGAGTTTAAAAATCAAGTATTCTCTAGCCAGCCTTTCTATGCGAGTACCCTAAACGCAGCTCTACAGTCAAAATGAATATGTATAAAGTTACCATGAGATCCCATTCAAACAGCTTCTTGGATTTCACATACAAATTGGCACATTCTTAATTACAACCTGCCAGCCCTATAAAATGCTAAGTATCAAAAAACACGTCTATGCTGCATAATGAGGCATGGAGTGGACAACCTGAACTTTAAGTAGTTGGACCTTCTACTCTCTACTTGAGCAGATCCACCTCTGTGGTTGTTCTGTATTTCATCTATTTGAAAAGTGTTCTGTGTCAAGGAGAAATTAGAATAGTTAGCAGATTTTTGATACCTAACTTGGATGAACAGGCAATCTTTTTATAACACTTTTGAAAGCAATGTTTGTGTTTTGGAATAAAAAAAACAACTTCAAAAAAATTGAAAAGAAAGCAAATAGACAAAATAAAGTCTTCCAAGATACCATGGGGAATGCATTTATGCACATACGTTACTTGTAGGACATACACACTTCTTTAAATTATGAAATATATACTTAATTGCTGAAATAACCCAGTTTATAACAAGCCTGTATGCTCTGTTTATGGAGGATGTTCAGTTTACAGAGAAGCAGTGACAGATGTTGTACATTCAAGATGCTACAAGACTACGTATCAATCTGCTGGATCTCTGGTGCATGTGGCGTTCTCTGAATATAAGAGAGCACTAAGGATATCATTCTTTAAAAGTAGAAAA
>VXBO01014595.1:86576-118389 GCA_013400135.1 Rhinoptilus africanus
TGTTTAAAAGTAAAAAGAAATTAAAAGAAATTACATTTTTAATATAAAGGAGGTCTAAAACCAAGTAAAACAGACAAAGCTCCAACATTGGAGCAAGTTGTTCTCACCCCTATTAAAATATAAGTGAAGTTAAATAAATAAACATTCGTATTACACTCTATTACTGTTTGCAATTTTTGTACCCTTTTCTTCCCCATAAGACTTTTTTTTTTGTTATAAACTACTGCTGCACACCTTGTAAAACAACTAGCACTACTACAAAAGCAGTGAATATATTCCCCCCCAACACGTTCAAATACGAAATATCCACCCCCTACCAGTACAAAATTATCAATATTGGCTTTAGGTAACTGATCTTATAGGATAAAAATATCTCATTGGCACAAGCCCAGTTTTCTTTTCAAAGATGTGACCCACTCAGACGAAATCTGCATATGACTCATCAGTGTTGGCAGCCAGGAGAAATTAAATGCTCCAAGTATAACTAAGCCACTCGCTCTCTGGGGCTCGTTACCTTCTCCATTTTATGCAAGCCCAGCTGAAGAACTGGGTGAAAAGGACAAGCTCAGATACAGCATTCACACATATGTACATTCCCTCCAAATCCACTCTGTGCTGGTTTAAAAAGGTGTCTCCCAGCCTAACCCAAGTTACCCATCACCATTTCTCTGCTGGAGATTACAGCTCCCTTACAGATGCTAGCTAAAGTTGCTTTGGTGGACACCTCCTAATCTATTTCAGTCACTACAAGCTAGTTATCGCCTTACCCAATTTAACCACCAGTCAACAAAAAATAGATTCAGAAAGATGATTCAAGGTGTTTTCACATCAGGGGCTCTGCTGGTAGATAATAATGGCTTTTAATTTCCAGGGATGGGGGGATAAATTAGAAAATGGTAACCTCTTCATCTAGTGCTGTTGCAGCTGGGGAAGGGCATATGTCAGCTTAACAAGGACAGAGAATTTTGTTTCACTGAGGAAAAGTCATACCGAGAGGAGATGTGCTTGTTGTCCAGAAAGAGGAAAAATTACATTAGGGGAAAGTGCTGCGTAAGCCATGGGACAACACTGTCCCAAAGGCAAAGGGGTACACACCAGGTATGAATCAATTCAAGCTGCAAATTAGAGACCTAACTACCAGAAAAACATGATTCCCCAGAAACCTCCTATTTAATAGTTTGCCCTACTACTCCCAAGTATTTTAAGATACGTGTTGATCAGGCTGTGAAAGAAATATCAGGAGGTGGTACTTGAGGTAGGACAAACACAACCCAAAGATCCTTCTCTTGCCGCTGTATCCCAAACCTTGTTTTCAAATTAAAATGAATAGCAGGGTACAATTTTTATTCCTACGTTTGTTTTAACTGACACAACAGCACAATTCACAAAGAAAAATAAGGCGTCAAGAACTACAGAAAAGTTGTACTGGAATAACAGAAACACCCTACTGTCCCAAGTTTGTTTCAATGTTACAATTAATTTATGCTCATTCAAAAAGTTATGAGAATTAGTAAGCTGTTCTAACTAGAAATCTCTTTGGAGTAATACATGCCTTGAACTGAATCGCTGTCACAGAATCAGTCTTGGGCCACATGCAATGAAAACATTAATTTATTCTCTGATTATCTTCTTTTCCAATTAAGATCATCAATCAGTTTTCTACACAAAAATCACATTAGAGTTCCTCCTATGTCAGGGGAGTGCAAAATAGCAATCCAATGCCTTTGTTCACGCTTTACAGTGCCAGCGGGGTCAGTATTTTGGCAAATGCAAAGATCCTCTCATTAAGGTCCTAGTGCAAGATTTTCATTTCACTTTCAGTTCTCCGATGAAATTAGTCACCGCACACGGTAGATTAACTGCAGCGGCTCAGCTTCTTCAGATGCGCTCGAGTTTCCTCACAACATATGTATCAAGACATAATTATGCTGCCAGCTTCGCTGACCAAAATTAGTAGTTTTCACATTCAGCTACCTAGCTGGAGCAAATGAGGTGTACTTACTGCCTGGTCAGGGTTGGAGAACAGGGGAAAACAGCGAATAGCAATCACTGTAAATCAAGAAATCCATCACACTTTATATTAAGAATCGCTCAGGTGGTCTGTAAAGGCTTGATAGTTTAAGTTCTTTGCTATGAGCAGCAAAAGTATATTTTAATGTTAGGTCTTGCAGTAAATTACAAGCACAGAGCAGAACAACGTCATGCTGTAGGAAACCATTTACTGCTGCTACTGCGAGCTCTCCTAGGTGATATATGTCATTAACAAATCTCATAAGAGCTCATTATAGAGAAGCGCAGCCATAAAACTGACCACAGATTCAAGTGGAAGCCTTTTCTCCTCTACATCAGGGTTCCTCCTGCCTCTTACCCTCTTTTCTCCACAGAGCTCTATGGAAAATGCTGCCTTCCCTCCCTGTTGCAGTCTCCTAGGGGCAGGGATTGTAGTTTCAAACAACATAGGACCACGAAGTCATAAAAATCTAAAGTCAAATTCCTCTGCAATTGATTAGTTTCTAACTGTCTCTTCCTTATAGACAAAAAAGAAGCAGGGCTCACCTACCTTCAGCAAAAAGCCTAGCATTTCATATCTTAGACATTTAGGCTGGTCAGGCAGCCATTTCCATAAAAAACACAGAAACACAAGACTCACTTGTATTTTCCACCATTTTTTTCCAAAGCAGCTCCTCACTCAGTTCCTGGTTACAGAAGAAGCTAGACATCAAGCCAGACACAACCAACAAAAAGAGGACAGTACCTCCCCAGGCCAGGTGCTCCCAGTTACTCATTAAGTCCTGCCCTTTCTGCTGGCCCACACAGGTGCTGTGAACCAACAATAAGGGCTGAAAACCTGTGGTTTTAGTAATAGTAACTCCATAACAGAGAGTCAGAGGACATACCACATTTAAAATCATTCTCTTTCTCACCTGTATTTCACAAAAACCAAGAAAGGATTAAGATTCTCAACTATGAAGGAGTTTCCATGCCACCCGTGAAAGCTTATAATACCTCTTTTCTCTTCATTTAAAACCACTAGATCTCTACGTCTCTCAGCCAAGTTTGTTTACTACTGAAGCCACTGGTTTTCGCCCATTTTTCCAGTGCATAGGTAGAGCTACAACTGCTGGAAAAGGAGCAGACTCCCCTATCTTGGAAAATCCAACAGGCCAGCATCAGGTGAAGGCAAGAAATACAAAAGCAAGAAATTGTTTTGATCCTTGCTTCTGTACATTTTCCCCCCTGACTGCAGGTTCCTGCTTGAGATGCACTGATACTGGTAATGTTGACTTTCAGAAGCTACTTGAGAAGTCACAGCTCCTGAAGAGTCACACAGCACGTACAGGGAAACGGCAGCGTTCTCTTCCAGCCCCACTTCTGCATCCAAAATCAGGGAAGATCTTCCTTAGTGACAAGTTAGATAGCAATGGGTCAATAAGGAGTATGCCTCATCCAAGAAACAATCTGGGATCATTTCACCAGTCATTCTGACCAAATGCATCCTGAAGCCTTCCAACTACAAACCAGGCTGGGCGTGGAAGAAGTTGCCTAGATTCCTCTTCTGCCAAAGAAGGGGGAGACATCTGAACCCGTGCATGTCTTTCTTTCACGCACACACGATACACATCTTGGTGTCTCATTTGGTTTTATTTGGGAATAAACAACAACAAACCACACAAGCCAAAAGACGAAGATACCAGATGACATTAGCATCGCTGCTGCCATCTAGCAGACCTGTATTCCCTCCTGAGCAGGGTATTTGTCTGCGGATATTACCTGCATCTCAGAATTTCAGTAGTAACATTACTCTTCTTGCATTTAATCGCTTTTAGAAGGTTTTGTATAGAGATACTGAAAAAGTTACAGATTTAGGACCATTTTTTTAATTAAAACCATATTGAAAACCAGCTATCAAACTTTACTTCTCTCTTGGACCTTCCTTTATCCTAAGCACTTCCCATCTGGCTCACTCTCTTTTTCTTTTTGGCTTGCAACATACTTGCACTGTCAAACTAAATTACTTTCTGCAGTATATTTCAGCGCCAACTTTCAGGCACTTTTTATTGAAGTATCTCGTTTGCCCTGGTATAGTTACAGCTCTCTTGGGATTTATATTATAAAATTTATTTTCATGGGTTTATAGCTGTGCGGTAAAAATTCTCATTGCACTGAAATTTGGCTTACAAGCATCAAAGAAAGGGAACTTTTTGCTAATATTTAAAAAGTTACATTGTAACATTTTAGTGATTTTTGGTTTTTACTATTTCTAGATTTTTTCTAGCAAGTCATTCATCTTCACTCTGCTGTGAATTATTTCTGAGACACTGTACTAAACCGAAGAAAAAATCTTTATCTATTAAAAGTACTTATGTGGCTTAAGGGTTTGATTTTAGAAGTTTCTCATTCAGTCAAAGCAAAACACTTTCTTACAGACCTTTCCTCCCACTACCTGTCTTCTCCAACTCCTCCACATCAGAAATGACCACAACAATAAGACTAGGTACATGCTTACTGCAAATCAGTATCTCCTGCCTCAGACCTGGTAACCATTTGGACATATAAAGACATACTCACAAACCATTCTTTCTCTCTTAGATGGATGTCACACTGTGCGGTAAATCAGTGGCTTGCCTCTGCCTAAGACATACTGAATGCATCCCGCAGGATTAGGCTCTACTGCTGAGATGGACAGGAAATGTTATTTAAGAATTGCATTTTCACTCTTCCAGAACTTCTGTCTGAGACAAAGCTCAAGCAGCTTAAAGGCAATGGGCTGACCTCAGCAACCCGCTGGTGCATAGCACTGAGAACGGAATAAACAAAATTCATTGCATGCCAGCACTGCCTTCATCAGTTCTTCATCAATACTCTCTTCAAAGACAAAGCGATTTAACCACCTTTGTGGCCCAGCAGTGAGCTCAACTGATGAACTGATCCGTGTTACACCAACCTAATAAGAACAATGATGGACTCAGGCAAATTCTGCTGTTACATTGATATGACTGAGGGGAAAAAGGAACAGGATAAGGAGTCTCAGGAGAGCTACAGGACAGCATGGCAGCCCAAGCAGGCAGCTTAGAAGTTTCTGGGGAGAACAACATACACAACTAGAAAGAGACTAGGGATAGTAATGTTTTTATTAAGAATTTTGTGGGGTTTTTTAACTTTATTTCAAGTCAATGCAGTTGATTGATTTGCTACCCTGTAGATTAACTGTTTGTGCCTGTCTTTTCCTTGGAAACAGACATTTGTATTTATGCCTCAGCGAAAACTGAGTATTCCTCCTTTACATTTGACTAGCGTATTCACTCTCAGGAATGTTACTGGGTACAAAAGGATAGAAAATTAACTCAGAATGACTCCTCCAGGTGTCAGCATGAATCCCAGTCCTTTACTGTCCTACAGCATCAGCCAGCAGTGCTATTATAGTTAATTCTTCTTCTGATTTTTTCAGTAGGTTTTTTTCCTGACCACTGCAGCTCTTTTCATCTTAAAAACAACGTTTCAGCTCTTAAAAGACATTGCAGAATTTGACTACGTGTCTTTTTCTGGCTGAAGCTATGCTAGCTCAAGCTATTATTGCTTGAGCTCATCACTTTGGTACCTGAAGTTCCCAACCTTAGAGCTGAGCTGCTTTTATTGCATTTGAGATTCAGTGTGGGCAACTAAAGGGGCATACTGGGAGGAAACAGCCTCAAGTTGTGCTAGGGAAGGTTTAAACTAGATATTAGGGAAAAACTTTTACACTAAAATGGTTATCAAGCATTGGAACAGACTGCCCAGGGAAGTGTTTGTGTCACCATCCCTGGAGGTATTTAAAAGATGGGTAGCCATAGTGCTTGGAGATATGGTTTAGTGATGGTTCTTGTCAGTGTTGAGTTGATGGTTGAAAGGGCCCTTCCAACCTAGGCAATTCTGTGATTCTACAAAGGAAATATGATGGCAGGGGAGGAAGAAGCAATAACTTGGCAGGACAGGGGGAGCTGTGGCCAGGACACAGAGCGTATGTCAGGTCAGGTCCTGCCCAGGCAGAATCTGGCTGCACTGTAGGTTACAGTGACTGATTGCCTTAGCACCACTGGCTGGCTGGGCAGTTCTGCCTAAAATAATAAAAACAAAGTTCTAATAATGTCTTGGGAGAAAGGTTTGACCTAATGCTTATTTAGCTACAGTGTGTTAAATCCAAATCTCTCTGCTTAATCCAAAATATAAATAGTATCTTTATTTACACATACACATATACCTACACGCATTATAAATATACACCTTTTCAGAAAGGCACACCACAGGATTTCCACCTTTAAAAAACATTTTATCTTCTTTGTGAATTTTAATCCATTTTTTGATTCTTTTTTCCTCAATGAAAAGCAAAGACAAGAGAGAGGCAAATACAAAAAACACCAGTTCAGGGTATCAGTAAAACACAGTAGAAAGCCCACAGTCTGCTACATTTTTCCTGGCCTGATCTTTGTGTGTCTTAAGTAGAACAAGTCACTTTACCTGGTATAATAAAGGTCGTTGGTCCTTTCTCATGCTAGACCCTGTTCTCAGCTACTTACAGCTTTAACTCTTTGAGATGTATATTTCTCTTTTCACATCTTCCTCAAGGTTCTTTTTATTTTTTCATGCTTATGCAATTCTACTGTTTCTCTGAGCAAGATTAAAAGGAAACGCGTGTTGCACTTGCTAACCTAAATCCATACAAAACCTTTCCTTATAAACTTGAGTGTTATCTCCAAGTACGTAGTCTACAGCAGTGACCTAGCAGTTGACAGGTTTTCTCCCTAGAGTCAAAGATACATTTCCTACTGATTTTGTGGGGGAAAAAACCAAACAAAACTACAACAACAAAGTAAAAAATATATAGCCAAACTATAATAATTTTCCAACCTAAAAAAATAATGGTTTCAAAATGGTAATGAACTCATATCCAAAACTAAGTATCTAAATCTTTTACCGCATCTGGCTTAGGACCCAATATTACAATTTTCTCTCAATTTCTAATGAGATCTGTGAAAGCATTAATATTTCATCACCTATTGGCCCTTCCCAATTTTACTAATGTGTGCAACTTCTCTTTTAATAGAATTTGACCAGACAAGCAAGACTGTTGAGCACAGGTTCCTCTGTACATACTACATTGTATAAAATACATGAAGCCAACCCAAATAATACTAACACTCAAATGTACCTCCCTTAAGCAGGCTCTTCCAAGCACTAGAAGTTGGGCAAGTATGCAGCTTCAGTGACATTTTCTCCTGGGGGCAAGCACTCAGGCTTTGCTTGAAAATTTACAGTGTCAGCAGGCATGACAACTGTAAACCTTGTACATGGACAAGGTTTTACACGAACAGGCATGGCCAGAGAAAAATATTTGCAGATCTAATGTACATTTTTCTACCTTCAAATGTGCATTTTTCTCTGCCTTCCTCTACTCCTTCAATAACTCTCCCTACAAGGCATCCCATTAAATCTTAAACATCAAGATTCTTCCCAGTTTCATAAAAATTAGGCCAGTTACACCAAGGATATGGGACTGGGTTCTGATGTCAAACAGTTGCTATGGGATTTAGTTCCCTGATACAACTGAAGTTAAATTAACACTGATTTAATAAAAGCAATGTTTTACCTGGGATATGAAAATCTACTCCCAGTATGTACTAGAGCTCCGGCTCTGCAGTGGTTAAGAGAAGCATAGCTATTCTTTATTTGACTTGAGGATTTTATTTTGCTTTTAAGGGGAAAAAAATTAGTCCATCCCAATTCATATACATTTATAATTTATGGTCTGTTGACTGGGAGAAAAAGAACGAGCATATTAAAATTCAACACCTGTCCTCCAAATGGAGGTAGCATTTCACAACAGAATTTGCATTGTTTAGCTCTGATCATCTCCACATTTAGTTGTCATTGCTGTCTTAAATACTGCTTCTATTTCTTCTTCAAGAATTGAGGAACAGCTTTTTGCCAGCATTTTGATTAAATGCTTTATGTACTGAACCATAACTCCACTTCCTGCACTGATTCCAAACTTACTTTAACTGATCACTGGTAACTTAACCCAAAATATTAAGTCTACAAAACGTGCTGCCCTGCAGGCAATCCTCTGACAGTCATACTTAAGGAAATCAGTTCTGCAGTTACTGGACATCAGTATTTTCTTTCATGTTTTTTTTTTTTTTGTCAAAAAACCACTTGATTATATAGTAAGAATATGGTATTCAGTGTGTCAGACATCATAAAAAAAGCTAAGCAGGGGATAAGATGACTTGAGCCCATAGCCACAATTAAGGAAAAAAACCCAAGAGTTAATTTGGCTTTTTTGCAAGTGTTATTTATCTCACCTATTAACAGTTCAGACTTCACTTCATCTGAGAATGCCCGAGTACTGACATCAATGAAATTAAGTCACATAATGATATCATCTCCACCTAACTGCTTGTATTCTTTGCACAATGCCATTTTTATCATTTGTATTCAAAAGAATCTAAAGAGTGTAAGGATAGTAGGGTAAAAGACACTGTAAAACCAAAAAAAATTAACCCCAACACCAGAAAAATACATTACTTAAAACATATTATAAAAATGGAAAGCCTAGAAGTAACATATCTTACTCTGAGATATAAATAGCTCGGCTTCAATTGTAGGATTAGCCCTCCACTTAAACTTTTACAGAGCCTCATGACATTCCACCATTGCCACAAACTGCTTGTGCCCAGGGATTTTCAGGACTAATCCTCTTGAACACGGATTTATTGCAGCTTTGCCCTATCTTCCCACTATTGCATTCCCCTTCCTGCCATTACACCCTTGTATTCTGCATTTGAATGTCTTCATTTTTAAGCTTCTGGTGCACATGCAAGCCATCGGTTACTCTCTCCACTGAGAGTGTGCTGCCAGTAACAGGTTTGGGATTTTACTCCATTTATAATAAAAGATTGGTTGGTTTTTTTTAATCGAGACAGCAATTACCATGATTGCATCTGGGTTTAATTTATCTCCTCAAATAAGTTTCATGGTTATCCAGAGCATAATGCCATTAAAAATTTTACACAGCTGAGATCTATCATGAAGGAGAAAGAAATGCTTGAAAGGTAGATTTATGAACTAGAGGTAAGGAACATTGCTGGAACCTGAAGCAATTACAAGCAGCTGTTTTCAAGGAAGCCTGAGATTCTCAATAAAGTTCCAGCACCTCCACCTTTAGGAGGCATCACCTTGTGTTGGCAGGTTGGTGCCTCCCTCCCCTTCAGGGAGCAGCCTCCAGCAGGTACCACCTGCCTTTTCCCATTCGCGTGGGCAGCTTGGGACAAATCCTTGTTCGTCATCCCCCCCTGCCCAGGATATACCAGATCATAGAATCCTAGAATTATAGAATGGTTTATGTTGGAAGGGACCTTGAAGATCATCTATACCACTTCCAAAGCTGCAGGTCTACAGGTGAAGCAGGCTGCTTTCTTCTGCTGCTGGAAACCACAAGCTTCAGTCTTCTTGGCAGCTGCCCTCCACTACCTGCTTGACAACAGCCTGCAGTTGTCCTTCTCATCTCATGTTGTGCTGCTCTCATCTCTGCAAGCTTCAGCTAAAACCCTGTCACTCCCCTTTTCCCTGGAAGCAACTGCCTGCTGTTGCACCTGAGAGCTGCAGTAGCCTTCAGCACTGCTGCTGAGGGGTTAAGAGAGTCAGGGCAGGGAGAGCTGCTCCCCACCACCACCTTTGGCTTTCCCCAAAGTACAGAGACGGACCCCAAAGTACGGAGACTGCCTTACAGGACCTACAGGGAATGCAAAACAGAGCTGAGGGAAGCAGAGGACATAGATTAAGTGCTTCTGGTTTACCTTCCCCTGTAGCATAGAGACAAGGAATGATTTAACAAGGATGAAGGATGAGAAATTACCAATAGACAGGCTAGGCAGATTGATAGGACAAACTGGAAGAGGGTAGATTTAGATTAGATATCGGGAAGAAATTTTTCACTGTGAGGGTGGTGAAATACTGGAACAGGTTGCCCAGGGAAGTTGTCAATGCCCCATCCCTGGAAGTGTTCAAGGCCAGGCTGGATGGGGCTTGGAGCAGCCTGGTCTAGTGGGAGGTGTCTCTGCCCAGGGCAGGGGGTTGGAACTAGATGATCTTCAAGGTCCCTTCCAACATAAACCATTCTATAATTCTAGGATTCTATGATTTGGGTCACTTACTGCTGACAGAAACCAGTACTAAGGGTTTATTATCTTTCTTCTGCATGATCCAAGTATTTACTTACAAACTACACCTGCAATTACCAGTGCAGTGTCATAATAACACAGGCATTCATTTTTTGGTCTGGGATTATAATAGTGATCAGACACACTAAACCAACCTGTGCGCCAAAAACTGCACAAAGAGTGAGAAGACGATACAGGTGTCAGAATTACAATGTCAGGAAAAAAATCATTATGTGGAATATTTAAATCTCAGGTATACAACAATTGCATTATTTACTATTGCATAATTAATTTGTATTGATTTTTTAAAGAATAACAAATTGCTGCTGCTTATGTAGGATATGCAAAACTGCAGAAGTCAGCAGTGCAGACACACTGGCTGTTAGGAAATAGTTTGGCACAGTAACTCTGTGGTCCAGGAAACACGATGTCAGCTTCTACCTCTGTACACACTGAAGTAAATCCGGTTGATATAGGTGAATTACCATAGAGGCCAATTTATGAATTGGGAACAAAACATTACCCCATGAAACCTTCATTAAAAATCGTTTCACTGTGACTAATGTTACTATCTTTTTATGTATGATCTTAAGCATTATTAAGTAGGCATCTGACAGATGGCTACTGCATGTCTTCTCAGTGCCTCTCAGTAAGGTATATTTGGTGCATGGCTAAACTAAATGAAGTCCTAACTCTGCTAAAGCCCTCAATCATTTCTCTGACAAATGTAAAACCCATTAAGACACATGCAATTCAATTTAACATGACAAAAATCAGCCTTAGGAAAAGCATAAATATACCATTTCCATAGTACTTTACACAGTATTCTAGAGTAGTTCTCACAACAGCACTTGCTAGATAGTCCACATACACAGGTAGACAGATGGATTTTGTAGACTTTGGATAATTCCAAGCATGTCACAGTAAGGAAGCATGAGCGTGTGGAATTTTTTTTTCTTTTAATTCTATCAGCTCTGTGACAGCGAGGATTATCCCCCTAATACAGCATGTTAGTGGGCTTGGCTTTCAGCACATCAAAAGTAAAGTCTCCAGATGTGTTCCTGTGACATTAATTAACATGGAACTGGAACAACAAGACCCAATCCCTATCAAAAAAAGAGGTTATCTGCCTTTCTCAGTTAGGAATTGTTTGAGCGAGGGAGAGACCAATAAAATTACAAGCCAAGTTTGCCCATTCACAACTTCAGAAGTTTTATAAGGATGTAAGAAAACATCTATCACAAAAAAAGACAAATGCAGGTGGTAACTCACTTTTGTGAGTTTGAAAGCACTACTAAGTGAGTGTCTTAAAGGGAACTTTAAAAGAAGCTATAATTTGACCCCTACGCTCACACAGTCACTTAGCTTTCCTCCCAAGTGTCACAGGCTTATCAGCAAACATTTGCTTAGATGCTCTGTGATTTATGGTCTAACAAAAGGAGAGGAACTGTCTTGCAAATGGGCTTGGGCTGTGGAGAATACCTTCAGGGACCAAATATCAACTCACATGCCCTCTAGAAGGAGCAAGGGTCTGGAAGATGCAGCCTACATCATAGCTACTCTCAATGTTCATTAAGTAACCACTGTGCAATATTATATTTCATAAGTGTTGGAATACATCACGCCATTTTTAAGAGGTGATTTTCAATTATCATATTTAATGATAAACTGATTACGAAACCATAAAAATAATGAGTCCGATATTACCAATATTTCCACAGCATGGATGAAAAAGCACACACCTATCAGGAAAAATTAAAACAGCAGTAGGTGACAACAAAATGAAAAAAGAAAGATATCAGCAGTATGAACTATAAATAAAACAATTTGCAAAACAATTTGAAGATGTCTGAATTAAGAACATAAAAAATAAGATGTCCAAGTAGAAGTCTCACTAAATGTTCTTCAGAACACTGTATACTTTTGCACGTAAAGATTTCAGTCAAAATCCTGCTCTACAGTATTCAGCATATGTTCTGATGCTTTATACTGTAACCAGTATATTCTGCTGTAGAAATTATTTAATCATGCTTTACAAGCTATGCAAAGCCTGTATGCCAGGAATCCGTGTACATAACCATTCTGTATTTAAACAAACAGAAAAGCCACTATAGAAAATCTTGCCTTCTCAAACAAGGAAAATCTGATTTTTTTTTCCACCCTCCTCTTACAGGATCACAACAACAGCTGCTTGCATGATGGATCTACGCAGATATCCTCTGGATGAACAAAATTGCACACTAGAAATTGAAAGTTGTAAGTTACTGGGGGAGGGTTGGCTAAATGACAGCTGTGGATTGAAAGACATTCACAGGTTAGGTAGAACAGGAGCAAGTTGTTCAAAACTGTGTGTCCAGTGAGCTCACACATTCAACATACCCAATATATTTCTATAATACATAAGCCAAAATGTGTTTAATTCACAGTATTGGTTGATCCAAGCTTGTAAGATGTCTTTCAAAATCTCTTGTTGAGGAAGGCAGGAGAGTATTTCTTGATGATTAGATCAGAGGACAGGAACCGCGCACTGTCCATCTTCAGTGCCTAATCACTGCAGAACCTGAATTAATTACTTTACCTCAGTGCATTCATCTCTAACACCAAGATTAACACCCGTCCTACATGATTGCGGGAGGAATGATCAATTACTCTTACCAGAATACTTGTACACTATAAAAGGAAACAACTTGATCCTTATGCACCAAGGTTAATGAGAGCTTTGCCGTTGTCTTCCATGAGGACAGGATCAAGGCGTGCGCTTGCAAATTTTTGTCGTCAACATAGTCTTTACACCTTTTACGATGTTAGTCTTTCAAGAAATCCTACCAAGGTCTTTTAAAAGAATTTTTATTCTGTCATTGGCCAAACCAGCTGCTGCCACTGACCACAGAGCAGACCGTCTAAAGAAGCTGGTTAAGATTACATAGAGTCCAAGGCAAAGTAACAGAATCATAGAATGGTTGATAATGCAGCAGTTTGTCACGGTTTGGTCTGGGTTGGCCAATGACAAGACGACAGATGCTCTCTTCCACCTCTCACTCCAAGGAGAGGAAGAAGAGAGATGAAGAGATTTGTGAGTTTAGAAAAAACTAAACTACTTTATTGAAACATTAATAATAAAATTTTTAAAAATGAAATAGATACAATATATACAAATACACCCAAAACTGTATCAGACTCCCAGGGAGATATCATTGGTATGCACTGGGGAAGGTCCAGACTGAACTCAGTGACAAATAGGAACTGGAACACACTGACCAGGATCAAAAGGCAGATGAGCTGATGGGGTCCTTCCTCAGACATCAGTCATTGAAGACAGAGAGCCACTGGAGAAGCAATCCATTGAAGAAGAGCCCGCTGGAGAAGATACAAAGGAGAAAAGCCCCTGGAAAAGAGTCCCTGAAGAAGAGCCAACCAGAGGGGAGCCAACCTGACCCGCTCCATCCCTTAGCTTTTAACTCAAGCAGGCAGCTGGGATGGAACACCCCATCGGTCAGCTGGGGTCACTTGACCTGCCCACAGGTGTGACCCCTTCACAGGGAAAACACCCGAGTCATCTGGCCCCGCTTGCCATGGCAAAGAGCGTGATGAAGGGCCTGGCACTGAACAGAGAGCTGGCCCTGCTCCATCCCGAACCAGGACACAGTTTTATAAGAATTTCCGTTTTTCACATTACCACTCTTGCACTGCTAGAGTTAAGCAATCTTCTTTTTTTTTTTTTTTTTTTTTTTTTTTTTTTTTTTTTTTTTTTTTTTTTTTTAACAATTTTATCACTCGAACTTCTGCTTTGATGGACAGTTTGAAGGGCTAAACAAGCAGAGACACAAGCTGATCCAGGATTAACCAAAATAATTTCCTAATACCTGTGTCATCAACAAAAGCAACATATCCATTGTTTGTGGCACATCACGTTCAATGAATCAAAAGTTCTCAGAAGTCTTGAAACTACAATGTTCATTCTGCAGAAACTCATGATACAAGATTCTTCTGTGGACTGAAAAGAGGTTAAACTCTCCAGAACCTCAAAGCACCAGTTTTCAAAAGGATTCCCTTAGTCTTCAGTTGCTTAGATTTGACAAATAAAAACTTTTCAGTGTCAAAACAATGGAATATTCATGTATAAATAGTTTAGTAGCATTGTAATACAAATATAAAATAAGTAAGTCTAAACCAAAGAAGAAAAAATCACTTTGAGCCTTAGAAAATGTTGCTGTGAAAGATTTCAGTTTATTCTGAACTGAGGAGGTTTTCCTCAGTCGTATACACATAAGTGTAATATATGTCAACATATCTGTGAGGTGGCAATTGTCAGGCACTGAAAAAAGCATAGTCAGTCTAGAGCACTGCTGAGAGACAAGATGGGCTCTCAGCCCAATGTTTATACTTGTTTATAATTTCTACTTGATGGCACCAGAAAGTTGCCTTTTTAAAAGTATTGAAATGGGCACATGCCTTCAAAATTACTCTCCATAATGAAGCATTTTGTTTCTGTGTAAGTGCATAATCAATATCAGCCTTAATATAAGTCAGTGGAGGTGCAGCTTTTCATTTAGATTTTAAATTGTTTGGTAAGAATCTTGAAATGTTTCCCCAAGAATTATTTGCTTTTGCTCCTTTTCATGGAATGTCATTTTAAAGTGATTTTAGAAATTCTCTGCCAGGTTGAGAACAACAAAGCTTTTATTTCACCAGCAAAAGATTTCAATCAAGTAGACACTCACAGTAGGCTTCATGAATAGTTTTACAAGAGAACATTGTCTGAGCAGAACCTGCTTATTTATTTCTTCAGAGACTCAAAAATGGTGTTTATTATTTTTAAGATCCTATTGTTTTGCCACTGCAGGCAGACATCTGGGAAAGAGAAGCGGGGAGATAGTGTTGTCAAGGTTCCCTGTGAAGCACCTCAGTAGCTGCCATCCCGAGTCACCACAATAGCTTATTCTCTCTTCACCGTTGGAGATGTACAAGTCTCTGTAAGGACATACTGGTTATGCACTGTAGTAAACACGCCACGACAGTCACAGTAGCGTGACAAGCTGGGCCAGGTCGATGTTACACAAGAATACTTGTCTTGGACCAATATGCATTAACTTTCTGTGTACATCTGCTTTCGGTTAGCCCCGTCCGTACCTACATTGCTCTAAGCTCACGGAAGCACCACAAACTCACACACGTGTGTAGGAACACACATACAGACATTTTCTTCTCATTCCTGAGAAGCAGAGGCAGTGGGCAATTGTAACCTCCCTTTCCAGTGCTGCCCATCACCCTACTGATCTCCCCAGTTACTTTCTGCTAGTGCAGACTCTGGCCAAGTCTCATAATCCACCACCTTACAGGACCTACAGCGCTGCTCACTAAGCCGCATAGTTGTCATGCTCATCCTTGCGCTCTGCAGTTCCTTGCCTCTTCTGCCACAAAACTGTTTTCTTGATGTTTCTTGCTACTGCTCCACTCATCTTCCAGCTTAAACTTAACAGGCCATGGAATGGGTGCACCTGGAGAATGACTCATTTCTTAATTTTCAAATTAAAGTGCCTAACACATCTCTTCAGTAACTTTTCTACCTGATCAGCAGAGGAAATTGATATATATGTATATACACAGTACCACAGCAATCGAAATGGGCGACTTTAAACTGAAGTTGCCTTCATATTGAATTCATACTGGAATTTATTTGGTGGGGGATGGTTGATTTGAAGTCTCCAGCCCAATCATGACTAAAGCTGATCAAACTACATGAGCATTTGGCAGCTAGCAGCCCAAATAATGAAACTAGGCTGATACCTGGCTGGATCATACCTCTTTATTCACAAGCTTTCACGTAAATGAAGCTTTGTAGGGATGAATGCTCAGTGAGAATGAACTGAGATACTACCACTGAGACCTCATCAAGAATCAAAATGAACATCAGATGGAATAAGCAATTAAAATGCTAACACAATCAGGGATGAGAGAATACCATATCACCCATGTGGCCAGTCACACATCCCCAAAAGAAAATTGCTTTTCAGACCTTTTGAACACTTGCAATAAATGATTCATGTCTCCAAATATATGTATGTTGATTTGTTAATACTTACTGAGCTGATCCAAAGAAATCAACAAAATCTTTATTCGCAATTTGCAAACAGTCCAAAAACTGGCAGAGTGCATTACTTCTCATGAGTATTTAGGTCAGTTCTCCTAACAACTGCGTGACTTCCCAAAAGCAGACATGCTTACCAGCTACCGAAAGCCCGCAGGTAGTAGAAGTGTCAGGAGCAGTGGCATCTTTGATAATTCTCCACCTAAAATATACCTTCTAACGCACCACAGCTTTTCTTCTCTGCTTTTCTAAAACCCTTGAAAGTTATTGTTCATGTACCTAGCAGAAGAACAGGGTTCTGAGGAGCTGCCTACTTCTCTCTTAGGCATTTCAGTAGAGTCAGTTGTCCTGAGTACTCAGCTCTTAGTACGTATTAATTCCCTTGAAAACTACCAGGGAGAAGATGAATAAAGAGGCGATAACCGTGACCACTGCCTCTCTGTTAGTGCCACATGCATTAAGCATGTGACGTTTTCTTCCATGATGGAACCAGTTTATGAGATTCCCACCCTCAGCCTCTCCTTCCAGCTCCTGCCTCACACTTCAGCGATTCAGCTTTCTGCTGTGGCTGTATACAAATCTTCAAAGAGCTAGAACGAAAATCAAATTGTTAACATTTTCTTGGTTAAAAAAATACCCCTTTGAAAAAAAGGCTTATCCACCTCAATTTTAGGAGAGACAGGGATTAAATAAACCCCAGGGCAGAAGTATTCCTTAAACAAATGGACCAGGGAAGGTGATGCTGTAATCACTAAGCAATCCTGGAACGGCCTGTGTAAGAGCAAGCAGCATCTCTCACCGCTAGAGAGATGCTGTGCACTGTGTGCACTGCCAGACCATTTCCAAAGCACTGGACAGTGGGTTTGTTCATTTTTATACTGTGTAACCACGTGGCACCAGCTTCCAGAGCAGTACGGTTCATGGAAACCAGCACTCAATGATAACCATTATCTTAAGCGAGCTTGCTCAAAGTTGCCATTGCCACTGACTTTCTTCTTCTGCCACCTACAGCCTTCTTGGCTTCAGCAGGGATGTAATAACAGTAACCCTGACCTTCTTTTAGTCCTAACTTTGTTTCTTAACAGCATTTTTATCCTTGGTGCTGCCAGTAGTCCTGCCAGCTTAATGCATGCACAAAGAAAACAATAAACTAACCTGGACACATAGACAGCAAAAAGACCTGTATGGATGTGTAAATCTGTGCCATACTAATAGCCCTAAATCTAGCAGCTCTCAGCAGCATGTGATCTGACATAGGAGTAACATGTCTAATCTTCAGATGCTGAAAACTGGCATCACTCCATTTTTGCCAATTAAACCATCGCAGCTCGCACTGTCTGCTTTTTCTATTAGTCGTTTCAAATGTTTGTTCCAAGTGGATGGCCCGTTCGTCAGCCCCACCCTTTAAATTAGATCTGATCAGCAGAAACACTGTAAATTAACTCAGAAATGAAGATAAATGTTGATGCGGAGAGTGTAATGCCTGTAGAAAATGCACACGACAATTAGGAATTTAAGCAAAAAGGCAAAAGCTGAATAATATACCAAGTCAAAGGTGTGCATGGGCATGTAAAACATCTACTGTGCATTTAAACAGGGGTAGTTCTTAAGTTGATCTACTTTCCTGCAGATGTAAATGCACGGCTCGCAGGGAGGCACGTACCTGCAGGTGCAGTCGCAAATAGTACGACTGTGCAATAGAAAGAGCAAGCAGAAGCCTATCAGATAATCCAGTGCCGAGACACTAGACCATGGCCAAGATGGATCATGTGTTCTTCACACCGTTGTTAAATACCCCTTAAAAAAAACCTGAATTTTATGAGCAAATCAGGATTGCTACCTGTTCTAATTCCATGTACAAGGACACTAGGGCTGCCGAGTGGTTCCCTCAGCAACATCCTTTGGAAAGCATCTTGGTTAACAGATTTTACACTCAGATTCATAAGCATTACATGCTGCACCATCCTATCTCCCTGTGTTTGAGTCCTCTCTGCTTCCTTAATTTGGTCTCACTCATTCATCCAGACTGCAGATGGACCCTGCATGGATGTGAGGTCAGAGAAAGCTGCTGCAAACTGCCCCCCCTCCTTCCCTGCTCCCCCTCAGCATGAGCTGCAGGTTCTCCTTCATCCCTAAAGGGTGGTAGGAAGGTGGCAAGTGGGTGAGTCCTCTCCCTGGCCTGAGGTGCTTCCTCCACTCTGAACCCAGGAAGCTGGATACAGATTTGCCTCTCCACAAGCTCAGCGCTTCTCAGAGCATCCACAACAGCTGTGGCAGAGCACACCAGTACTGTTGCACGCACAACCTGGCCCTCCCTTGAGTTCCCTTAAAAAGGGAGACCCACTCCTACTGCAGAAGGAGCACGCTCTAGAGGAACCAAGCAGTTCCACAGATTAATTGTTCTTAAGCTACTCAAAGAAGAAGAGATGAACACAGCAGTATTTTTGAGCAGAAAGGCAGTGAGTCATTACGCCTCACAGGGATGCTGTGGAAATTAGCCAAAGACAATCCCTGAAAATCTAAAGTGCTAGGAGTTGTTCCTTAATAATACTTACCAGTGAGTAATTTTAGGCACTGCAAATAGCAGCAAAACTACCATGCTACACAGGAGTGGGAAAAGAGCACAAAGAATCAAACACTGCCCTATTATCAAACGCCTCCAGCAGGGCAGTCAGTGCAGGGATAATACATGCTAATGTTGAGCCAGCAGACTATTTTCATTTTAAAAATTACATTTCCAGCTTTCCCGGAGCTACCTTACAGGACAGCAGAAGCCATGTCCGCATAGCTGACAACCAGAGAAATGTATATGCTTAGGAGGAGGAGAGTATTTTGGTTGCACGTGTTCCTTCACACACATTTTCACGGCTCTGCTCAAGCAGTTCACCTTATTCCAAATTCTGCAGCGGCAGATGGGGAGACCATATCAGAGGCTTTACACCTGTTTCAATCTCTAATGCCGTGATGGCCACTGGAAACTTCTGTGTATAAAATCAAGGGATTTTATAACTGGAACTGCTTCATCAGCGGAGCTGGGATCTGTAACAATCCATTTCTCACAGATTAGCATATACTGGGACAGGGGAGACTTAATACTTGGCTGGAGGTTACCCAGGCTGCTTGGCACTCTCACGTGAGCTCTGATGGATGTCAGCTTGGCAATTTAAGATGTTAAATCCCCCAGCTGTTATTTCGGCTGTACCAGGTAGCCCCTGGCAAGGGCTACAACTGCTATGGCAGTTCACAACCCAGTGGCTTGGCACAAGCCCACTGTCCTTGGCAGCAGCTGCGGCAAGCTCTGGACCAGCGATGGGTGAGATGCAGACTCATGTCTAAGCTGATAACGGAGCAGACAGAAGGAGGAGGCAAACAACCCGGGACAGTAGCATCAAAGCGCTGCAGCTGAACCACCCAGCGCTTGTCTGTCAGAGACTTCTGACTGCTCACAGCTGCCCCCCTCCAGCATCCCGCGCTGCAAATACCAGTGCTGACCGCACCGCACCACCTAGGAGATAAGATGGGATGCCGTTATTACTCTAATACTCTTTGTCCCTTTGAAGTCACCAGTATCACACTCACGGTGTCGCCTCGTGGACTAAGCTTGCACCTGGCTTTCACTCAGCAGAAAAAAAAAATGACGTGCCGACGGCACCACTCTGACAATAAATTATATCCCCATTTGGGGTTTCTCTTACAGCATCCCCCAAACTTAAGTGAAATGTGTTTCACTGTCACGGGAGAGGGAGGGCCAGGTTGCGCTCCAATTTGGCAGTTATTTACTCATTGTCAAGCTACTATGTGTTTTACAACAGGTCTGAGCAGATTACCAGAGCTGCCCCTTTGGTCTCAAAAATCTGTGTCTCTATGACAACTGCGATGCTGCAGCATGATTCAGGGATCAACGCTGCAGCACTGAACCATGCGTTAGCCTTGTCAGCAGCACTCCTAGGAACCACTTCACTTGCGTGGGAGAGAACTGAACAGGCCCACAAAAAGCTGAACAGAGTGAGTTGGGGAAAAGAGGAAGATTTATTTAGTTGGCTACAGTATAGAGGACGGCAATGCTGCCCTGACTCCGTGGTTTTTATGGCTGTCCCTGCTTCACAAGAAATAGACCTAACACTAAATATATGTAATGCTTTGATGAAAGCACAACCAACTTAAAGTGAATCAATAAAACACTCCACTTGAACCTCTACATAGTTTGCTGCCAGAAAAAAACAACTGTGTTCATACCTAAACATTCATTATCACCTCTGTTGGCACAGAGTGGGCAGACAGAATGAGATTTGAACAGATTTATCACAGCTCTCTGCTTGAGACAAGATTGCATTGATCCAGGGTATGATTGCATTTGAACTACCAAGGATGTAAGAACCTGCACCTCAAACAAAAAAGGTTATTTTTATTAGAGATGAAAAACCTGTCTTAAATCCAAGCTTTCCCAGACAGCTTTTCCTTTGCCTGTCTGCAGGCACCAGATATCCAGTAATTTATTCATGCCTGGCAATAAAAATTCACTAATGAATATGACTGTGCTGGTACCTGCGGCAGCAGGAGCTTTAAGCTGGATCCATTCATGTCTTTTCCCTAAAGTATACAAAACCACTGGAAGGGCACCTGGTCTCATCCTGCTTCTTCTCACCAAGCATATCAAATTGCTTCCACAGAAGGCATAATTTCTCCCCTCCCAAAGGAGCTCGTTGCTCAGAGTATTCTAAAAACCAGTGGCAAGACAACTGGTTAAAAAAAGGCTGGAAGGACGTGCAACTCTCTGCCTTTTTTAAGAGATTCCATCTTTCTGATGTTTCTAATGAGGGCAAGTCCCACTCCCCACAGTTGCTTAGGTTCTGCCACAACTGAAAATGAAGAGCTTCTCTCCCTCCCCCACCTATTGGGCTCCCCTGCTCCCCCACAAGACGTATCAGCCATAAAACCCCTGTCCCGGCATGCGTCACTTCCCGCAGACCCTGCAGACCCTGGGGTGGGGGGGAACTCATTTTCTCGGCTTTGACTTGTCTCTGGTTATTACACTGTAGCCCTGGGAATAAGAGCTCTCTTCTGCTTCTGGCCAATTCCTTTCACTGCTCTAAAATACATACTCAGCCTTAAATTTCTTCCAAACTCTGTAGACTATGAAGAGAGAGGGCGAGGTATCAGTTCTAAAACTCAGATCTCTCAAATAGTGGGATCTGGCCAAGATGTACTACCTGAATGCAAAAGGCAGAAGAATTCCTGCCTGCCCATCATGACTTAATCTGCCAGTCATAAGTGATACAAGTTTCTTCGCATTTCATCCAATTCACAGCATTCACAATTCACCAGGATGCAGGTGGGTCTCCATCCATGCCTTCTTCCGTACTCCCATGGCTGTCTGCTCTGTTACGTGCACAAAATGTCGTATCTCACAAGGGGACTGCCATGGATCAAATGCCACATTCAAGTAACTACTTCTGCAAAACCTAGCAAAATAAGAGTTAACACCAGAAAAACAGAAAAGCGCACTTTGTCCCAGCACACTCACAAAACAAGCAAGACAGTACCATAGGGAGCATCCCAGCAAGAGCAGGAATGGAGATCAGCAGACGTGGGCTGCTGGTGTGATCCCCTATACTGCCCGTTGGGACAGCAAAGTGACTGCCGCCTGGGCAACAGGTTGCAATTTGAAACACACTTCAATCATTTCTAAAGACATTCAGATAATACACCCCAGGGCACTCCGTATACCCGATGCAGAATACACACGCTGAGCTTATACCACTGCAAATTCACTCTCAGAAGGATTGCCCGTGGAGAATCTGCACGCACACAGCAACCTGTAGATCCACGTTAACTTCTGACATAGCCGAAATGCCACCCTTTTGAGCTGCAGACGACATGCTGGCGGCAAAACAGGAGCGGTTTTAAAATTACAGCATGAGCAGCCACAGCAGCAGATTTCAACATGATGGGGACAGAAGGACTATCACAGAGCTGCGGTGCTGAGCAAGTTGTTTTTCAGATGCTCTGGGCGGCAGATTCACAAATAGCTTGTTGATACTGAAACTGAGAAATTAGCCAAATAGGACTGTGTGTTTCATTTTTTTCACATCAAAATTTAAAATGTATTTTTGGCTCAGTTTAAGTCATTCCTTACCGCTCATCTTTTAAGTCAGTCACTGAGCTAAAATAATTCATTCTTCACACTACACTAGTGTTAAGCCACAGTGACTGCTCTGTTTCCACACTTTGGAAAGATTCCTTTCCCCAGAGGACTATAAACCAGTTACTTTACTTTCACAACGTATTTTTACACTGCACACAAATTTAGAAGTTACTCAGATGCTGACAGTACAGTCTAAACGACTTTCCCTTTCTATTTTCAAAAAGATGGACGGCTTGCCTCCATATGGATGCATAGATTTTAACAGCAAATACTTGACACTCAATGATTTCGGTGCATGAGCACACGAAATTAGCAGAGTCACTTATCTGGTTGCACACGGAGGTATGTAGAGTTACTCTCACCAACTGCTCTTCTCGTTTTATTGCCTTCTCAGGAGCCTCAGAGGTACCAATAGAAGGCCCAGGCTGTGCCCTGGTGACAGCAGAGGACAGGAAAACTGGGGCCAAGTCATTTTCCAGCACAGCCTCACCAGGTCTCACACTTCAGCCTCCGACAGACCCCAGCCAGGAGAAGGGCAAAAGGAAAAGCTGGGCTTGCTTATAAAAAATAAGAGTAAAAAGAGTAAAAAGTAAGAGGCTGATTTCTCAGGAAGCGGCTGTGCTCTTAAATGTGTCTGTATTTCTGCAGTCAGAGCAGCAGGAAAAATAATCTCTGCACCTGGTCATATCACATTTTTGGAAGAGCTGGCATATTGTTCATTGAGATAATGCAATTGTCCTAGGATGTTACAGCCATAAGTACAGTTTATGTATTTACTTGTCTTCTGCAAAGATGTGAATTGACATATAAAACAAAAAAAAACCCAGAACAAATTGAAGATTCTGGTACGCATGGATCCATTTCAATTTGTGAGAATGAAGCCTTGCCCCAAATACATACAAGTTTACAGATATTATAAATCTTGAGAAATTTTCTGTTCAGTGCCTATGATATATGCCCATTCTGTGTCTTGATCTAGACCTATAGCTCCTTGGCATAGCAGTAATACAAATAAACAAAACACAATGCCTCGAGTCTCTATGTGGAAAGACCACTTACCTGACCTGCCACAACAGGAGCATGAAGCAGTTTTATTAAACAGAGTATGAGTCCTCCAGACCTCAGGAATCTACTCTGCAGAACTGGGAACAGAATGGAGTCCCTTCAGATAAAATTCTTGATGCTTTCTCCGTCATCTTTCTGCTACCACTTCTAGCAGCTTTGTTTATTTATTCACTGTCCTTGTAAACTTGAAGCAACAAGCATTAAGTGCAGAAATAGCCTGTTCAAAGAAACGATCATTAGGAGCAAAGCACAGTGTGTGGGAAACTTCAAGAAGAAAACACTGAGCATTTCAGTTGTGTCTGAAGAGTTTGTTCATACTTATACGATTTTTCACTGAATTTATCCTTTCCGGTGATTGGCAGCCCTCAATGCATCAGGTTTCCAAACTGCAGCACCAAGTTTCCCAGACTGCCAGCCCAGACCTCCCTGGCCACGCAGGAACCATCTGTGCAGAGAGGTGCATGTTTGTCTCCCTCGGTCTTTCAGATACCTGCTCCCACAGCAGTGCAAGCCTGGTTTGTACAAGGGACAACTCTCCAGCAGCATGTGGGTGGAAACTGAGTTAGACAATGATTCATTTCTGGGTGCCAGGATCAGGGAGGTGATTCTCCCCCTCTACTCCACTCTCGTGAGACCCCACTGCATCCAGTTCTGGAGCCCCTACTACAAGAAAGATATGGACATGCTGGAATGTGTCCAGAGAAGGGCCACGAGGATGCTCAGAGGGCTGGAGCACCTCTCCTACAAAGACAGACTGAGGGAGTTGGGGTTGTTCAGTCTGGAGAAAAGAAGGCTCCGAGGAGACCTTATTGTGTCCTACCAGTACCTTAAGGGGGCCTGCAAGAAAGCTGGTGAGGGACTTTTTAGGATGTTGGGTAATGGTAGGACTAGGGGGAATGGATTAAAACTAGAGATGGGTCACTTCAGAATGGCCATTAGGGAGAAGTTCTTCACCATGGGGGTGGTGAGACACTGGAACAGGCTGCCCAGAGAGGTGGGAGAAGCCCCATCCCTGGAGGTGTTCAAGTCCAGGCTGGATGGGTCTTTGAGCAGCCTGGTCTAGTGGGAGGTGTCCCTGCCCAGGGCAGGGGGTTGGAACTGGATGATCTTTAAGTTCCCCTCCAACCTTGACAATTCTGTGAATTCTATGATCAGGGCTGCATAGCCAGAGTGCTCATTGCCAGGGAAAGCAGAAAGGCTGCACAATAACTCTAAGTACGGATCCCAGCTAATGAAGCAGTACCTAAAGGTTGCTAGATTGCTGTTCCTGCTGGTGAGGCGCAATTTTGTCTCATAGCCTCGATGACTTACTTTTAACTCGGAATATATGGCTAATCTCCTCAGCAATCTGTCTCCATTCTCATTCATTTATATGCTGTAGGTGCCTATGTACACTAAATTACCTACGGAGAGTTCTTCCTGAGAAAACACACGGTTATTTAACATATTACCGTTTCTAATCCAAACCACACAGAGCATGACTGCCTTATTTGAATTCACGGTTAGGGTCAAAGCAACAGAACCTGTTAATTCAAACATTTCACACACTTACTGTGGGCAGGAATTTGTATCAACTGGATGAGGCGCACAGAAAATTATTCAGCATCCTTTGTTTGTAAGACCTGGAACCTTCTCTCTCTGTGGAGCACCTGCTCTTCCATTAACACCTTATATTAGTCCACTAATGATCGTGTGCCGCACGCCTGCCTCTGCGCAAAGCTGCAGGCACTAAACAGACTTTGTACATCAACCACCTAAAAAGCCTCTTCCTTGACTTTAGGCTGCGCTTTTAACCACAGAAATCCCCTGCTCATTCTTTAGTGCTTAAAGAAAAACAGTGGCCACAGCAGTATCACGGACACCTTGGTGTCCAAGAATCCATTCAACTCCTTGGTGCAGGACTGTATCCTGCTCCTGAACCCAGCCTGTTCTTTGCCCAAGGGAACGTGCAACCTTTTAATTCTGATTATTGGCCAGGGCTGTACAGTCATACCAGACTAGTAAGGTCTAACATTTCTCTACATACCCTACAGAGGGTGAAATTAATACTGCAACATGTCAGTAAAGTGTGATATATTCCTTCTATACTTCCCCTTTAGGCACTTCACATCTCCCTACAAAATGGAGACGGATTGGTTTTGTACAGCATTAAAGCCTAGAGATGAAAAGTGGTGTATATTTTCTTAGCAGCAACAGAATTTTGCTATTTTCTGCTGTAGTTTTGCTATTTTCTTCCTAGTCATTGCTAGCACAAAATCAGCCTCAGCAGCACGGGCAGCCCAAAAAATGCCGGGAGCTTGCACCGCTTAGCCCAGCTGGGAACCGCAGTGTGTGTCAGGGTGTTGAAAATGATGGTGGCTTATCTCAGTGCCTTAGTGGAGGTAAATCCCCTCACAGAAGCCAATGCCATCCCACCTTCATAACCAATGGGAGTCATTTCCGTAGAACCATTTGCTGGAATTCAGTCTGAAGCTCCTTTTTCTTTTGTGTTACAGCTATAAGTCTGTTACCAAGTACAGATATGGATGTAGTTTTCCCTAAGTTTTTGTTCTTTATAGGACGTTCTTGCTCCTATTTCTTGGCAATACAGAATCAGAATTTACCTATGGTTTACAGAAGTAAAGAGGATCAGTGACAAAGCTTTAAAACAACAGTCAAATCTAAATTTCCTTTCATTGTCTTGTGACAATGTCAAAAAGAACAACGTGGTATTTTTCAGGCAAGGATTTTTCCCCAGTGAAGTGTATCGATTCACTACCATGTAAGTATTTTAGCAAAATATGCATGCAGAAAAAGTGCAATACATGCACAATATCTGTGCATTGTAAAATATATTTTATAGAGTTAATATTTCATTTTCAAAAGTCAAAATAGTTGGCATTTTTATTTGAAATTAATATTGTTTAGAAAAGTTACTATATTTTACTCAATTGCTCTTAACTTTATCTGAACAAAAATTTTCATGTAGTCAGTATAACTTTAAATCTTTCTACAATTGTTCATGAATTGAAAATTCAGCTATTTACATGGTCAGAACAGTGACCGAGTCCACCATGAAAACTTCATTCTCATCATTTATCTCAAAAGTCCAAGTACACTCGCCTTGTGCTTAGGTCTGTGTTAACCTCTCTGAAAAATTTAAGTACCTGAATTAAGTAGTAGAGATTTTAAAAGGGAAACACAATATTGCATAGGAATATAAGGTGTATTTGCATAAGCCGTGCTGGCATAAGTAAGAAACACAACACGTCCTCATTTATCTGCAGTCCAAGTCCTGCAGAAAGCAGCAGCCCTGCTGCCTTAAACAGGAGCAGGTTTTGGCCTGACATGATGGAGCACAAACCAGATGGACCTGGATTTCACATGTCTTTTGCGCCGAGTACAACAGCTGTATCTGAAATTGAGGGAGCCTGCCTGGCAACAAAATGGGAGCACTTAGAAGTAGATCTTAATTAGCCAAATGAAATAAGTGCTCAAGGGCAAGATGTGTTTACAATACGAGCAAACAAAACTATGTACCATGCAATATTGACTGAACTAAATTAATTGAATGCTAAGCAGCTGGACCTCTGTTGCTAGTGTTTACATAATGTACTTATAAATAGTGCTGTTCTCTCTTTAACTTTGTAAAGCAGCTCAAGTCAGAAAAAACTTCCAGGATTATGGCTCAGACTGGGATAGCCGTCTATTGTACGGCACTTCTAGATGGCAAAGAAGGAGGAGGAAACCAAAGGGTGAAAGGAGTGGTTTGCATCAGACTTAAAAACTCTGCACAAAACGTGCTCCTGACAGCACTGCAAGCAGGTTACCTTAGTCTGTCTCACGAAGGTGTGGAAGTCCTTTGAGTTAGTGAAAGAGGTGAGGGACTGCACCACTGGGCTTCCAGGAGAGGTCAGGTCCTTCTCGACATCCCGAGTCAGGCACTCCCAGCCTGCACTGCCAGCACCGGAGCAGAAACGACTTGTGATCTGCATTTCGGTATTCCCGAAGATGGGGTTTTTTTCCCCCTCCTCATCAAACAAGGGAGGAATGAAGTGTAGAAGATAAAAAAGAAAGAGGAAAAAACAACCCAAGCAAACCTCACCAGAAGAGGTCAGGAGCTTTAGTTCAACTTTCTGCAGGTTGAGATACAGACCGTATCCAGTGTAAGTGTCCATTCAAAAGGAGAAGAAGAAAGGGACACGGCGAAAGCTTAAAACAGATTCAGGGAAAAGGCATCACAGAATGAAGGCAAGAGAAGATGACTGGGATTTCTGACACTTGCTACTGGAAAGAAACAACCCCTTTCTCCAAACTCTCAAGGACAGTCTGGTACCAGCAGAAGTAAATCTGGATACAAGGCAATGAAACTCTGGGGGTTAATCTCCTCAAGCATAGCTTCTGCCCTGATCACTGTTGACTATCCTTTAGACAAGGACACGATGGTGTGACTTCAGAACTTTGCTGTTTTCAACCCCACAGAAGAGGATTCAGGCAAAGAAGCGAGAAACATAAAAGCAGTTGGACAAACAGCACCTCAGCAGCTGTAACTACCAAAGTAACTAAAGTGCCATCTTAAAACTTCATGCTTCCGAGCCCCTCAAACTAGATTATAAACTGAGAAACTACCTAAGGGTCTGTAGAAACTGATGTTAATAGCAGTTGTCCATCTGTACATTACACGTACAATTACGCAAGTATCTAGTCTACACAAGAAGACATCAGTCAGGAGCACATACTGCACACTTGCTTTCTTAAAAAAGTTTAAAAAGCAATCTCATTGCTCCTAATTTTGACACAACAGGTCATCAAAATGTCTCAAGTCCAAAGTTTAATCACTGTCACCGCTTGCTAAACATTTGCATTTAAGAGACCTCTGAGTTTTCAGTGACGTTTTGGCCACTTAGTTACTATAGGCAGGTTGCTTATTACTACAGAAAATGCACGGGCATGAAAAGGGTTTTCTAATTGCAATTTTATTTACAATAGTTACACAAAGATGTGTAAAGTCAGAGGCTCTCAGCACTAGGCCAAAAATCATCACTCCAGTGATGAAGTAAAAATACAAGTAGTGAAGGTGAAAGAATCGAGACGGGCACATCAGGCTGTAGTGTAACATCTCAGACCCTGAACTGCTATACTGTCTCCGATCAAATATCCATCTCACCCATCATCTTGTCTCTGACAGTGGCTTGCAGCACACGTCTATGAAGCTAGAACAGAGCATGGGATATTTCCTATGCTGATATTTCCCCCGTAATCTCCTCTAGTAAGTGTTCTGCCCTTACCTACCTCACGCCAGAAATGGTATCACTGTGTTTAATAACCTGAATAGAATCATAGAATCATAGAATCATAGAATCANCCAGAAATGGTATCACTGTGTTTAATAACCTGAATAGATTTTTATTCTGTGAATATATGATAGCTTCTGAACAAGAGCAAACTTCTGACACTTGTGTCACCTTATGCAGTTATCTGTATGTTGTACTTCCCTTTATTTCTTCCAAACTAGCCACTAGAAATATAATTTGTTGCTTTCTTGGCCTGGAAGTGTGAGGGACTGTGAATAATCATGTCCTGTTCAAGCTCACTATGATAACTTAGGATCTTACAGACTTCTGCCATAACCTTCCCTCAGCCACCTTACATCCTCCAAGCTGAAAGGTCATGACTCAGTCAGTCCTTCCTTCAATGGAAGCAAGTCTATCCTTCATCTTCTCCGTGGCCCTTCTTTGGAGCCAAGTTAGCACAGCTATTTTGGGGAAAGAAAGAAAACTGCATATAATAGTCAAGAAATAGCACAACCTGAATTGGAAAGCGTATGAATATGCAAACAAAGAATTTTGCATTTGCTTTCCTTTCCTAGTAATTCTTTGGTTTGTTTTTTTTTTACAGCTGATGAGATTTCAACTCTTACTAATGAACAGGAAAAAATGATAAAAATACCAGTGTGCCTTATAAGAGGTACTCTTGCACATGAAAGCCATACTAGATAAAACATATCAATGTGTATTTCTGATTGTGCAATGCTTTATATTTATTTTAGGCTCAGTAGGTCCTTTGACATCACTGGCATAATCCAGTAGAAGGAGACAAATAAACCAGTAAGGCATTTTCGGTACAAGACTGATTGCTTATCCAGAAACCTCTAATGTTTCCATCTATTGAGGCTACAGTGCTACTGAGAAGTCCTGCTGTGTTAGCCATTAAAGAGTTATTAAGCAAAACCAAACAATTCCTCTCCCAAAGGATTTTCACCCTTGCATGACTGGCAAATGAGATTTTAAAAGTTAGAGGGGCAAAAAATGATAACAAATAACAATGAACCAATATTAAAGGTGTTTGCACAGTAAGGCAAGGTTATAATTCACTCTCTGAACCAGATTAGGATGTTGCAAAACTGACTTTATGCTGTAATAACATTTATTTTCTGCTTCTAATGGATAGGAAGTGACGTCTCCAACTGGGATGGAACAGATTGCCCCATATGCTAAATTTATTGTTATTTGAGAAGCCTTCTTAAATAACTGACAATTTGTAGTACTCCAGCACTCTAACCAAGTTTTCATTTGGGTTGGTATTGCTTAGGCTAAATTCTGAATCGTATCCCCAGTTACAATCTGCTGTCTGCCTATAGAAAGTATTTCTCAGTGGGAAAAAAAAAAAAAGTCACTTATAGCTCCAAGCTCCCACCCAAACACAGGTGGCAGGGAGCCTTCTCAAGCAATTCTGTCACCTTAACTAGTTAATTAGTGACATTGCTTTCCAAAACACATCCTCAGATCTGCAGTGCCCCGTTGACATGTTGGGTTTAAGCTGAAATAATACTATAAATTTACAACTGTATGGACCACCTCGGTGGTGCGTGGAAGAAAGGCTTTATCTTCCTGCTTGAATACAGTCATAGTAATAATAACTGGGTGAAACAAGAAAAATGGTATTGTATGAATACATCCAGCAACAAAGGCTAAGTTGTTAGGAAAGAGATGACCTAGTAGTGATGGAAGAGGGTTGGATTCCAGCCTCATGTCCTTACACAAGGCCAAATGCTTTGGGGCACACAGAGTGGAAATACTCTTTTGAAATGCCCGATTTAGACTCACATCCCTAAGGCGGAGACCCTGTTGCTGGGTGTTTCGGAGCTGCCGGCCCTGGAGAATCAGAAGGAAAAAGGGGTTCCATTTGGACCTCTCTGTGGAATTGTTAGTAATAGTAGAACTCTATTTCTTGAGGTAATCTAATACAGATCTTTGTTTATCCCAGAGGTATTTGAGATGATAAGCGCTGCAGTGGAAAATAAACCAGCCTGGTGACATTAACATCTAATACAGTGTTAACCTCAGCTATATCACAATGTCAGCAACATTTCTAAAATATTTTCGCCTGTAGAGAGCAAGTTTTATACATAACCTATTTCTTGCCATGCTTGAATCCAGTTATTTTTTAGATCTGTGGTATTTCTGCCTAAGTGTTCTCACTTAAACCCTCAGCTGCTGGTCTAGAATTAAAAAAAAAGAAGTGCTGGCACATCAAGGACTGTATTATCATTTCTAGACGTTATTTTCTAGGAAGCAGAAGTTTAATAACTCAAGGGGCAATTAAACATATGTTAACGGTTTTGAAGCTGGAAAAAAAATCTAGCAAGTGAACAAAGGCTTAAATAGCCTTTGGGAGCTTTATTAATAACAACAACAACAACAAAATCTTTGCAACGACTTATTATTTAGGTCAACAAAAGCACACACATAAATCCTAGGGAATATGTTTGATTAAGTGGGCTAGACTGCCGGAGACGTCAACCCAGAAACCAGGCCACTTTTTCTCCAGAAATACTGGGAAAAATGTGTTTAAATCCCAAGCCCCCCTCCTCCTCCCCACGAAGCCCAGCCATCCAGCGCAGCCCCTGACATGAAGGACATCGCCAGCCCGAAACCCGATTCCCCTCTAACACTTTCTGATGGCCGTGTCCTGGCCAAATCCGGCGGCGGGGCTGGCAGGCTCCCAGCGGGGTTGCCCCGCGGGGCGCGATGCTCGGGACCGGCCCCGCCGCGGAGCGCGGGCGACCCCCGGTGGCCACCGGGAGCGGGGACAGAGCCACGGCGGAGCTCGGCCAGCCCGAGAAGCCGGTTCTGGTTGTCAGGGGATGGGCATAACCGTTATTCGATCAACTCGTGATATTAAAGCAGCTAAATGTTATATATTTCATGGCCTTATATATATTTTTATATATATATATAAACAGGCTGGAGAGCTGGGCAGAGAGGAACCTTATGAAATTCAATAAGGGCAAGTGTAGGGTGCTGCCCCTGGGGAGGAATAACCCCCTGCACCAGGACA